>PVJC01019288.1:0-30384 GCA_004026665.1 Murina feae
GTATCTATTAAGAGTAAAAGCTACTAGTTAGGAGAACATGACCAGAGTACCCCATGCCTCCTGCATGGGAATCTTCTCCATCAATGTACCTTTTGCTATTTGAGTCCATTCATGTTAAAGCTTGCTCAGAAAAGTATGAGCCTATACAATCAATTCACCTACTTTCATTCATCCCCTCTAAATGCCCATGACCATAGTAACAGCTGTGGGATACATCAGAAGTAGAAAGTAAGTTTTACTTTCCCAATCAGTTTGTACTATAGGTGTAAACAAAATCTGTTCCTGCATAAACCCGTAGAAAATAACATAAGGCTGCATGTTTATATGATGTAAAATATCTTCTCAAATGGTGCAATTTCTACATGCTAGGGGTGTGAGAGGTATTTGGAACAGGAAAAAATCCAGCATAATTAGAAAGAAATCAGTACAGAATTTGACCTAGTAGCAGACAAGCAGGGAATGTGTTGAAGCTGGCATACCAAATAGAGGATGGCTTGTTGACACTCTCCTGTTAAATGGGCTCATGGGATGAATTAAGGGAGATTCTGGGTCCTAGCCAGTTTGACTCAGTGGATAGAGCTTCGGCCTATGGACTGAAGGGTCCTGGATTTGATTCCAGTCAAGGGCACATGCCCAGGTTGTGGGCTCTATCCCCAGTAGGGGGCATGCACAGGCAGCCTATCAATGGTTCTTATCATTGGTGTTTCTATCTTCCTCTTTCTCTCCCTTCCTCTCTGAAACCAATTTTACTAGTACATCCTTCCTCTCTGAAATCAAATATATATATGGAAGTCTTGGATATCTACTTAAGAGCTTAAATTTGATCTGTGGGCTCTTTTAGAACTGAAGATGCCTAGCTTAATGCTTAATATGACACTACAAACTGAGAGGTTGTCCCTGATCTTAATTATATGAAATGCCATTGTTTTCACTAAGGATTAGTCTCTTAGTGAGTATAGTCTCAGCTTCCTTTAGACTCTCTGTTGTATGTGTGGTAGATAGACTAGGGTGACCCCCTACTCCCCACCCCACTTCATCTCCCACTGCCATAGTGCCTGTCTCTTGGTATTAAAGCTTTTGTGTAATCGATCTTTTCCCTGCCCCTTTCCCTCTCCCTTAGAAGCATTATTTTTACTGGCAAGGTGGATTTTCTGATATCTCATAAATTCACAAAAAAATCTCTTTGGTTCCTTTCATTGTTTTTGATCAGTTCCTGCCACAATCTTTGAACCAGTTATTCCTGAAACCAAGGCTCCTAGAACAGCACTAGGTAATGACACATTATGTTCACCAGTATCTGCTTTTCCTGCTCATTTCAACCCATTTCATCACCTTCACAGCCATGGATGTTTCCGCTCCACAGGACTTCTGTGTCATCCTCCATTATCACTCAATTACTTCTTAATATACTGAAGAGTATTAAAACAACTCATTTGTTTTAAGAAGGCCAAGTATAACAAGCATAATCCTATTCACAGCTTCTGGAATGAAAACGCTCTATTAACCAGAGATTTTCTTCCTGTAGCTCCCCAAGTGCCTGAAGGAACTCGCCATCCACGTCCCAAACCTAAAACCACACCAAGTCCTGAAGCTCCTCAGACTGAACTAGGTAAATGCATAGACCCTGGATAAGGAGTCCTGGCAGCCCATCCCCGTGGGGCCACAGAAAGGGAAGGGACGAGTCAGTGTCAGCAGCTGCTTCCGCTCCACAGTAGGCTTGAGAACATGGTTGGAGAGGTCTTTGGTAGTAGCCAAATTTTCTATACTTTGTCAATATGAATCTTCCATTTGACTTCCTATTTGATTCTACTCATCCTTTAGATATGGAAATTGTATCATGAACTGAAACAACTACAAAACAACATATGCTTGGGCAAATAGGAAATTATTTCTTGGTAACTATGAAGGTTGTATAAGTAATAATAAGGATCACCCGGCCAGTGTGGGTCAGTGGATGAGCATCAACCAGGAAACCAAGAGGTCACTGGTTTGATTCCCAGTCGGAGGACATCCTTAGATTAAGAGCTCGATCCCCAGGAGTGTGCAGGAGGCACCTAATCGATGATGTTTCTCTCTCATCTATGTTTCTAACTCTCTATCCCTCACCCTCCTTCTCTCTCTAAAATAAAAAAATAATCAATAAAAACAAAACTTTTGAAAAGTCATAGTAAGGACCTAGGGCCAGAGTTAGCAAACATTTTTTTTCCAAAGAGCTAGATAGTAAGTACTTGGGGGCTTTGGGAGCCATATAGTCTTTGTTGCCTATTTTTCTTTTTTCTCTTTTTTCTTACAACTTAAAATAGGGAAGAAAAATAATTTTTTTGCTCTCATGGGCTGTTTGAAAACAATCCATGGACAAGATTTTGTGTAGGAGGCATAGTTTTTGGGGGGAGGGGATGAAGAAGTACATGTGTAGGAAGGACATGTGTAGAAGCCAGTGAGAGGAGGTAAAGGCTTCTAAGTGTTGATTGGAGCATTTCATTGAGATTGCAGCAGATAAATGAGCCTATTGGGCCAGTTTAAAAGGGATTTTGAATGTTGGCTTTGGGAGTTTGGATTTCATAAGAATCATTAGTATCTATGTGTGGTCCAGCTTTCCCTAAGCATTGGACAGAAGGATAGATACCCTACTACCTCAGGCTGAATGGGTGTCCCTTACGCTGCTCTTTAAAGTATCCTGGTGGTCTCTTTCAAAGTTGAGTTTTCAGCAAGATAGGTATGGTCTACTTTGGTGCATTACTTAGACTAGGATCATCAAAGTGAGTGAGAGCCTTCAGGGGCACTTAATTGAGATAGTTATCTAAGTACAAAGATGGTCACAAAGTAATACATTGGTACTTGAGTGCAGAGATAACATATACCTCAGCTCAGAGTTGGTAGTTTTTGCTCTGTACTTTAGACACATGATTACTTTGGTACAATTCTTTTTGAAATGAATGTTCTGAGATGATATAAATGTTTACCATTTCATTGTTTTATTGTTATTCTTTCTGGTCAGCTCCTACTCTAGTCCTTGAACCATTTACTCCTATAAAAGAGGCTCCAGGGACAGCATTTGGTAATGCCACTGTCTGACCTTCAGCAAGTGCTTGCTTTGCTCATTGTCAAACCTGTTCCACTTTGTTCCCATTCAACTAAATTCTTCAGCTTATGAGCTGAACAAGTTACCTCTTGTTCCTAAGAGAGCCATGCCTAAATATAGTTTGGGATAGCTTCTTGCCATGTACAGTACTTCAACACTTTTTCCATGCCACCTTATGTTTTTAGATTAACCAGAGTACTCTGTTAAGGTAAATTACATGTATGCCTGATCTTGGTCTATGCTAACAAATAGGAAAATTTCTTTATACATTCTTTGTACATATATCTTTTTATCTGCCTGGTTTTTTGTTGTTTTGTTAGCATTTGGGTAGTATGTTTTTAGTGAATTGTCTAACAGATAATGTGATCAAGGCTGATAAGTTGAAATGGCAAGCTCTATCCTTATGGTTATCTGACTCTCCCTTACTCTCCACCATTGTTTAGAAATGATTCTTGCCCTGGCTGGTTTTGCTTAGTGGATAGAGCATAGGCCTGCAGACCAAAGAGTCCTGGGTTCTATTCTGGTCAAGAGCACATACCTGGGTTGTGGGCTCAAGCCCCAGTAAGGGGCGTGCAGGAGGCAGCCAATCAATAATTCTCATCATTGATGTTTCTATCTCTCCCTCACCCTTCCTCTCTGAAACCAATAAAAATATATATTTTTTAAAAAGAAATTATTCTTAAAATTTTAAATGTAGTCAGGGAACTCTAGGATAATGTGAAAAATACCAATCTGACTCCCTGAATTGATAACCTCATTTTTATATTAATTTTGTGTACACACACACACACACACACATCCATCTTTAATAACAAAAGAAGATAAAGTAACATAGTAGGAGAAATTTTTTATACTAAAAAGATTCATTTCCTGAAACTCAAGAAAATCTATCAAGGTTTAGAAAATTTCAAGATTGTTTTTACAATCCTATAATTTGCAGAACCATAAACTTTAAAGTTAACTGAACATTATATTTGTTTCATGTCCCAAAACATCCCAATGGACATGTCATTCACAACACAAACTGAAGACCACTCCATGTCCAGATGCACCTGAAACTACACCAGATAAAAGCAGAGTCCTTCGTTGAAGAGCCTAGGAGGCAGTCACTGATTGAGAATGTAAACGCAGATACCCTCTAGAGAAGGAATAATGAAGAGTCCTTCCCCCTTCAGGGTTGGTGAGGAGTTTATGTTTGGAAGAGACATAATCTTCCCTCTAAGTTTGAGTATTAGAGACATGTTTTGCTTCTCAGTCTGCAGGCTAATTGAGCAGAAAAACTTTTCCTACATGAAAAGTCAAAAATGAGAAGAAGGCAGAGTGTTTGTACAAATTCAAGATTTTTCTTGGATACATAAAGTGTTAGATGCATCATATAAAGTCTTGAAAAAGTGAAAATCCATTTGGACTTCAGTAGAGTAGGAATAGAATTTGGACCTTGATGTCACATTAATTTACACAAATGGAAAGGTGAGAGTGAACAAAGATGAAAAGAATAGGGTATGTGTAGAGGCAAACAGAGGGGGAGGAGATCTCACTTCTTCAATCAGTCATAGTATTTGTCTTGGCGATTCTGCATTTGGATGACACCGTGAAAGTTGAAGGAAGCTGATACTGTTCACATGGGGATTAGAAAGCTCTTCTTTCCCACTGAATTGAGTTGTCACTGTGCGAGAGTGAACAGGTGCTAAACAGTGACCAAAAGTGATGACTATCTCATGAGATGAAAATGTTGAGAACTATAGTTTGGCCAAATCAGGACAAAGAAAGTGATTTCTCTTTGTATTAGTTTGCTAAAGCACCATAGTAAAATACTACAGACAGGGCAGCTTAAACAACAGAAATCTACTTCTTACCACTCTGCAGCCTAGAATTCTAAGATCAAGGTGTCAGCAGGTTTGATTTCTCCTAAAGTCTCTTCCCTTGCCTTGCACATGACTACCATCTTACTATGTCTTTTCTCTCCCTTTGTCCTTGCACAAAAGTTCTTCATCTCTCTCCCTCTTCTTTTAAATACTTTAATCCTATTGGGTTGGGGTCTCACCCATCAATTACCATTAACTGCTTCTTTAAAGGCCCCATCTCCAAATACAGTTACATTGGGAGTTAAGGGTTCATGTGAATCTTAAGAAGATATAGTTCAATCGATAACTACCTTCATCCAGAAATTTATATAAAATACATATATTCTAAAATATACATATTCTATTTAAAATATATATATTCTAAAGGTGATAGGACACTGCAAAATTCATTTTGAAGTAACTTAACTCATTTTACCTTCTTTTATTTCTATTACTTCAGTTCCTATTACAGACCTCGGACCTATTACTTTTACAACTGAGACCTCTGGGACAACATTAGGTAATGACTCTGCCATTCGCCTAGTGCTTTTGCTGTTCATCGTACAGTCCACTCATTCTCCATTTCCATAACAGCTTTTCCTTGTTCATGAGACAGCCTCCATCCTCCTCCATTGCCATTCAAGCACTTCCTTCATCTGAAGAATGCAGAAGCCTCTTAAAAACAAGTTTCCTGTTGTTTTTATGAGAGCAGACATGAGCTTAGTCCAAACCATGAACCTGTCATGTGGTGCATTTGAAAGTGTCATGTTATGTTATGCTTTTCTGAACAGTGCTCTGTGTTAAAGCTGAGTTTAAAACAAATGTGGATCTATTTCTATTATTTCTTAACTAGGCTGATTTTCAATATAACAGCTACTCCAATGGTCTCTTGGGCATCTAAGCTTCTAGATTTTTTTTAACTATTTGCATATTATTTTTGTTTCTTTCTTGGTACTTTAAGTACTGATATATTTTGTTACTAATTTGGCAAATAAGGAATTGCCCAAATCTGAAATTTCAAATTGCATGCCTCTTCCTTAGTATGACCCTAATTTCCCCTCCTCTTGCGTCAGAGTTGAGCACTCCTCAATCATTTTTTTCCAGTGAGAAAATGCTCTGAGTGTCTGATTATAAGTGCTAATTTTCATGACTTGCATGTGTGATGAGGTGCCCCCAAAGTTCCCTCAATGACAATAAGAAGACACATTGGTATAAATTAGTAAAAAATTTAAATTACAGACAATTTCCTGGAACTTTAGGAAATCTAATAGGCTTTAGAAAAACCTCCCCTTCGTGTCAAAAGCCACCAGACTTAGAGTAACACAAGGCTTTTCTTTCCTCAGCTACCAAAGAATCAAAAAGACCCCATCATCCACATCTCAGACCTAAAAGTACCCTGAGCCCTCAAGTACCTCAGACCAAACCTGGTAAATGTGTGACTGACTCCTTGATTTAATGATGAGCCCTAGTAGCCTTGTGAGGATGCAAAGCAGTGCCAAGCTCTTACTTTCTCTAGGTGTGAGGTCACAAGGCAGAGTCAATAATGTCTCCTCTTCCCAGGTGTCAAGAATATGACTATGTGAGATAACATGTGAAAATATTCTTTGATATGCATTTAGTATATTTCTTATTATCAAATTTTATTCAAATATTAAACTTCTTTAGCTAGCCAATATATTCAGTTCAAGTAACTAAACAAATTGTAGGCTCCTTTCATATACCTGGACTAATAGTGGCAATCGTGAGTGATTTGTCAGCTGTAGGAGACCTATTTTATTTCTAAAACATTGAAGTTGAATACATGTTTGCATGATACAAACAATAAATATTGATCTTACAAAAGAAAAGATCAAGGTGAATTGGACCTTGAACCCACTACAGGATTTGAATGAATGGAGGGAAAAGTGAATGACAAGGACTGGACATATAGGTAGGGTAGGGGTTGGGTCAGCCCTGAGGGTGATCCAATCTGCTTGAAACAGACTCTCCTACTTCAAAACATGGCTGTTGATGACCCTGCATTTGGAAGGGTCCATCTAGCCAGAGTTGAAAGAGGATTTTGAGGACCTGAATCAGGAGCTTAGACTTTATACAGAGACATCAACTGTCTCAACTTTTTCTGGGCTTAGGCCATCTGGCTGAGGATTACAAACTGAGTGACTCGTTATTCTGCTCTCTTATTGTACCATGATTTGGACAGCGAACTCAGATTCTTTCCATAGTTGAGTTCTTGGCAAGATCAACATAGTCTACTTCAATGATTAATTTTTATATCTATTTCAAACTTACACACTACTTATTTATCCATGTTGACTTAAACATTGTGAGTATTCATGTTCAGCTTCCATAGAAGTACAAGTTGATCAGAGTTTTTAATAGACAGTTTCTTTTCTGCATTGTATATCAGAAAATACATGTAGAGTTTTCTGTATCCAGGAGAATTTCATGCCGATTTTTTTAAGATACTAAGTTAGTTCAAAGGCTAATCATAAACCTGGCTGTGAATATAATTTGGCCAAATCTTCAAAGAAAAAGCATCTACTCTTTTTCTCAGTTATTTTTTTCTTTGTTTCTATAAAAGTATTATATACAAGTAAGATTGTTTAGATGTGAATGTTCTAATTTGTCACATATTTTAAAATCTCTTTGGTTAACTGTGTTTTTTGGTCAGTTCCTGCTACAGTCCTGGAACCTGTAACTTTTAGACCAGAGGCCACAGGAACATTTGGTAATGATACCCTGTGTTTTCAATAAGACTTCTCCTAATTATTGTAAAATCCAGAGTTTCATCTGCTTCATGTGACAATAGTGTCATCCTTTGTGGTCATTAACTTACATTCTCTTCTTAAAATTATGAAAACTGTTTTTAATTGAATTTATTGGGGTGACATTGGTTAATAAAATTATATAGGTTTGGGGTATATAATTCTACACTACATCATCTGTACATTGTAATATGTGTTTACCAACCCAAATCAAGTCTCCTTCCATCACCATTTATCCCTCCTTTACCCTCTTTTACCTGTCCCCGCCCATCTCCCTCCTTCTGGGAATTATCATACCATTTGTCTGTGTCCGTAAGTCTTTCTAGAAGGATGAAGAAATTAAGCAAATTTATGAAAACTGTTAAAACAAATTACCTGTTATTTTTAATAGAACCAGTCATACATGACCACGTTAGACCATTTATTTGCCATGTAACCAACTTGAAGTTGTGTCATGTCAGTCTGATTTATTTAAGCAATGTTTGTAGTAAAACTGATTTTCAAACATATCATGGCTCCCTACCTATTGTCTAGACAGAGAAAGCCATTAACAGCCATTACAGGGCCAAGAGGACCCATTATTGTATGTCTACATTTCTAACTTTTTTTTCTATTTGCATAGAATTTAGTTGTTTTGTCTCTATTTAGGGAATACTATGTCCTTATTTTAATAGTTATATAAACATGTGCCCAATATTGAAAGATTAAATTATAAACCTCAGACTTAATATGACCTTCATTATCCATTAAAATGTAGGGACAGTTCTTAATCTTTCCATTGTCCAATCAAGCTGTCTTATGAGACTTCGATTATAATTACTAATCTTTACTTATTTAATTTAAAAGTATTTTTGTTTTCAAATAATCTTCTATGATAAAAGAAAATATAAGAGGAATATATATGACAAAAATCTCAAAGTAAAAAGGCAAATATCTAACAAGTTGTGGAAAATCTAGAGCCATGTTTTGACCTCTAATAGCATCCAGAGTCATAGGTAATGTAGTTATGTAGTAATCCAAGAATTTCTTCCTTCAGTTTCCAAACCACCACAACGGAAGGGTCGTCCATGTCCCAGACCAAAAACCACAACAGGTCCTGAAACACCTAAATCCAAACCAGGTAATCACATATTCCTGGTATAGAGTCCCAGCAGTCTAATCCAGCAGGATCTCAGGAGTAATATTTGGAGCAGGGAAAGGTAGATTAAGAGCAAGTGAAGCCTTGAAATCACTATAGTACATGGATGAGTAGGAAAATGGGGAGGAATAAAATCAGAAAGAGTGGATACAAATAGAGACTAACCAAAAGAAAAAGCTAACCACAACACTCGTATAGAGGATGCCTGACTTCAGGTGGTAGTCAAAGATTTTCTGGATCTAGATCGGTCCATGGACTTTCATGGTGGTGTTCCTTAGGCCCCTGATGGAGCCGTTGAGATTTGACTCAATACATAGAAAACTCTTCTTTGCACATGAAGGCATGCTCTTTCTTTGCTTAGAATAGAGGGATGCATATTTGGCCTCAGTGTCTTTCCAAAGATAAGTTCTTAGCAATACCCACACATCCCACTTTGACGTATTAGTTAGTTAATCAAAGAAGGGGGAAATAAGAAAATAAGTACCTGACTTAGGTATAACCAAATTTAAAAAATATATATTTAACAGTTTTTGAAGAAGCTATGTAGTTCTAGAAACTATATTATACTAGTAAGATTCATTTTGAATCAAATGTTGCATTTTCTTTCATTTAAAACAATCATTTGGTTTACTTTTAATACTTTTGGTCAGTTTCTACTGCAGACTTTGGACCAGTAACATTCAGAACTGATGCTTGGGTGGCAACACAAGGTAATAACATTGTGATCCCTTTTCCTTCCCATTGTCAGACTCATTCCATCAACATCGTAACTACAGGTTCTTTTGTTTCTTAAAGCTGCATTGTCATTCTTTCTTGTCACTCTTTTATATTCTTCATCATGAAAGTATTGAAGATTTTGATTCTTAAAACAAGTTAGACCTTGTTTCTCAGAGAGCCACGCATGAACCTAACTCAAGCTATCTGTTATACATCTGAAGTTTTTTAATCATTTTATGTGGGTTTTTTCCACCGATGTTTTGTTAAAGCTGGGTTTAAAAGTAATTATTTTAACTCTAATAACTATTATGGTGTCCAGGAGTTTCTTTGTGGATCTAAAGATCTACTTTAAAAAAAAACAAAAAAAAAACAAAAAACTATGTGATATTTGTTCTTTGATAGACATTTTAGTTGATTACGTGGTCTTATTTAGTAAAATGTCAAAGTTTGTATTTGGGTACCATCACTACAATAATATTTTAGCAGTGATTTTTTTTCAGCCGAAGAGTCATAAAAATGATTCTTCACTTCTTGGGTTAATAACTTAATTTTATATGTGACTTAATTTTCAATGAACTTCCTATTGTAAAAGAAAAAATGCTATTATTATAATAGGAGTGAAATTTTTAAGTTAAAAAGTTAAAAAGACACATTTCCTAAAGTATAAGGAAGTCTAGTAAGTTTCAGAAAATTGAGAGCCATGCATCATGCTATCCATAACTTCTGAACTACAGACCCCATAGTAACTGAAGGTTTTCTTTCTTCAGCTCCCAAGCCATCAAAACGAACCCGTCGTCCACGTCCCAAACCTAAAACCACACCAACTACTGAGGCACCTCAAACCAAACTGGGTAAATGTGGGTTTCTGGTTAAGGGCCTGAGTCCTAGCAGCTTTGGGCCACCTAGGGTTGGTGCCCATGGTGGGAGTGGTAGCCCATGTAAGCCCTCTGTCGGTGGAGGCACAAGACGATGTGCTGCTGCTCCCGCTGTTGAGTTAACAAAGGAAATCATGGTTGGGGGAGACCTGTGAGGCAACTGAATCCCTTGTGCTTCCTGCATAAATATCTTGTCTTTTAATAGATATTTTGTTTACTTTTTCTTACTGCATTATATTCTTCTATTAAAGACAAAATGTCTTAACTAGAACCAAGCATTTTTAATTCAAGAACCAAACATTAAGTGCCTTTCATCCCCCTAGAGTCATGTCAACAGCTGTGAGGATATCACAAAAGTAGGCAGCTTGTTTTTACTTCTCATCTGTGTGATAGTCAGTCAAAACCTACCCCAATATGAAACATTCAAAGATTGAACCAAGGCAGTGTGTCTGTGCAAATCAAGCTTGTTCTTTTTGCAAAGGCTGTAAACATCTGTGGAGAGAGAGAGAGAAGTTTGCGAAGGACAGGAGTAAGGAGTTAGACATACGTTAGGTCTTAAAATCATGAAAATGGACAGACTAAAGGAGGTACAGAGGCCAACCAGAGGCACAGGCTTCTGGGAAAAAAGGGGTTCTGCTTCTAAATGGCGATGATAGTGCTGTGTTTGGAAGGGTCCATAAGAGTAGTTAAAGAAAATTTCTTGATGTTATGACTCAGAAGTTTGGATCTGACCCTACAAGTTTCATAGGATACCACATTTTTGTGATCAGAGAGGTTCTCTATCGGGCGCCACACACTAAGTGAATGTTCCTTATCCTGATTTGTTGAGTGCCTAAACTGAGGTTTGAGCCTATTTCCAAATTAGAATTTTCAATGAGATGAACATGGCTCACTTTGCTTTATTCTTTATTCTTCTTTCAAATGTAAACACTATTTATTATATGATTCTTTAGACATGCTATTTTCTTAAAGCTCCCACCGATATGCCAACAAGTGCTAGAATAGTTTCCTAAATATATCTATATATATAAAAGCCTAAGCAACCATTCAATCATTTGACCATTCAACCACCAGGGGGCAGACGCTCAACTCACTGACCACCAGGGGGTAGATGCTCAACACACAGGCATGGAGACATGGAAAATACTGATGAATCTCAGAGGGAAGGGGAGAATGAGAGGGTGGAAAGAGATTAACCAAAGATCTTATATGCACAGATTTGTGCACCGGTGGGTCCCTCGGCCTGGCCTGCTGGGATCAGGCCAAAACCATCAGTCCAGCAACCCCTGAGGGTCCCGGATTGAGAGAGGGCACAGGCCAGGCTGAGGGACCTCACCAGTGCAAGAATCTGTGCACTGGGCCTCCAGTATTTAATAAAATGTTTAAACAAGTTTCTAAGAGCAATCTTCCACAATAGTTGGAATTAGGTACTTATAAGTATCATGTTGACTTTATGAGATACGAGAGTTTTGTTAGGCTATGACTGACTATCTCATAAAAGAACATTTACTTGGCTATAGGGTATCTGAGCTTTTAAATAACAAGTATTTCATTTCAGAAAGACATTTAAAACTGCTGTACACCTCTTAAAGCAATATTATATGTGTAAGATTTAATTTGCTGACTTTCACAAGTGTTTATTTCATTGCTTTTTGATTAGTTCCAATTACAGATCTTGAGCCTGGTACTCCTAGAACTGAAGCTTCAGAAATCATAGGTAATGTGAAAATGTGTCCTTCAAATAGTGCTTTTCCTACTCCTTGTCATATCATTGTAGTAACAGGTTCCCTTTCATCTTGAAACCTTCTCAACATCTTCTGTTGTTAATCCATTATAACTTCTCAACATTGTGTCACATGATCATGTGCATTTGTTTAAACAGCATTGTCTATTTTAAACTTCATTTCAAGCATGAATTTCCATCCATTCCTTACTTACACTGTGTATGTCACATCGCTTGTGAAAATACCAAATTTCTTTGCTCATATTACTTTTTATTATATTTTATTGTATTAGTATCTGTGTGATTATACTGAGAAATATATTATCTCAATGAATAATATTTTTAGTTAATTGTTAAGATTTAAAATGTGCTAAGTCTTGAAATTTTAAACAACAGGCTTATAAGATAGAGTAGACTGATCTTCTGACAGGGTTTAAAAATGTTTCTTAACTTATTGAATCAGGGACCACTTTAAAATTTTGATGATCACAGTCTATTTAGTATGCATTAATCCTTATGTTTTCAAACATATGAACTCATAATTGTACTGTGGTTATTTAAATACTAGACAAAAATAGTAGGCATTTATGTCAACTTGTACAGAGGGCAAGTAGACTGATGAAGGCTTTTCCCAAGAGAGTTAGAAAAGTATATATTATACAAATATGCAAAAAATCTTTTCCAGGAGAGTCTTCCATACTACCAAGAGTCATATAATCAAACATTTTGTTAAACATAGTATTTAGTAGAGTACAATGCTATGTCTAAGGAGATTAATGAGTACTTGGCCATTTGGTCAACCCTGCAATTAAAAACTGACCTTTGAAATTAGTCATGAAATGAATTTTTTTAATTTCTTTGGCTTATTCTATTAGTTTTGGCCAGTTCTTCCCACAGTCCTTAAACCTGTTACTCTCACATTAAGTAATGATGTTCTATGATCAACTTTTTCTGCCTATTGTCAACCCATTCCACCATCATCATAATCAAATTGTCATCAGCTTCAAAGGACTGTTTTGTCATCCTCTGCTCTCTTTCGACTTTATTTTTCTTCTTCTTAAAAGTATTGCACATTTGCCCTAGCTGGTTTGGCTCAGTGGATAAAGTGTTGGCCTGTGGGCCAAAAGGCCCAGGGTTTGATTCCAGTCAAGAGCACATCCCAGGCCCTAGTCAGGGGTCATGCTGGAGGCAACCGATGGGTGTGTTTCATTCACATGAATGCTTCTTTCTGTCTTTCCCTCTCCCGCTCTCCCTAAAAATCAATGGAAAGATATCCTTAGGCAAGGATTAACCAAAAAAAAAGTATTGCAGACTCTTAAAAGAAGTTACCTGCATATTTTTAAAAGCTATTCTTGGACCTAGATTAGAATGTTTGTGTTATTTGAGTTTTTGTCATGTACTTTTGTCTAAACAGTGCTCACACATAAAGCTAAGTTTCAAATGCAGTGGGTAATGTCTGTATCTTCTTTAGACTAAACTAAACATAAACATAACAATTGGTATAGTGCCATGGTTTCCTTAACATATTTAAATTTCTTGGTGTGAATTTAAGACCACACAACCTGCAGTTTGGCTATAGTCCTTACCTTTTTTTGAAGTTAAGACTCTTTACTCCTTGACTTAATTTCATGTATTTTATCTCTCAAGACTCTTTAGTAATTAAAAGAAATTAACAAAATAGGAGAAAATATTTTAATCTTAAAAGTTACATACCATAAATTTCAAGGAAATATAACATATTTTAGAAAATCAAGAGCTTTATTTCCAAAACCACCTTCACTAGAGTAATCCAAAATTTCTTCCTTCAGATCCTAAAACATCACAATGATCTCATCTTCCACATCCCAAACAGATTTTCCAAAGCAAGTTTTTATATTAATTAAGAGTCAGAAAATCAAACACCTTGGAAAATCTCATGTTGACCATAATAAGATGTTTAATTATGACTACATTCTGCAATGAACTATTCCTAGCTACAGTTTGACCAAAACTTCAGAAAGAAACTATTTACTTCTCGTCAATTCAAAGGTTTTAAAAAAATTGTTTGTCATTTGAAACTAATGTTTTGAAAGAAAAATTAAGACTTTCTATGTGTGTTTAAACTTTCTCATTTTCATGTTGTTGCTTTTGGTTAGTTCCCACTGCAGGCTTTGAACATATTATTCATGGTTCTGAGGCTCCAGGAACATTAGGTAACGATTTTTATGACCTCATTAAATATATTCTCGCTCGTTAAAACCCATTCCATCACTGTCACAGCCAGAGTTGCTCTTGCTTTCTTAGACTACTATTGTCATTCCATTTCATACTTCATCATACAAGTAGTCAGTGCTACCTATTGTTTTTAACAAATGTCCTTGGATCCAGTTGAGGAAATCTATCTGGTATGAAACCCCCTTTAAAATTTTATTATATGATTCAGTGAAGAGTCTGAAGATCAAATTGCTCTCCTATTTGGTATTTAAATCTATAAAACAACGTTATCTAAGTAACATGAACTTTCTCTGAGCAATTTTACTTTCTAAAAGGTCTATTTGATATTCTCATTACTCTCTTCCTATTTTAAGGCATGAGGATTCCTTGTTGTATTAAATTATCAAAAAATGTTGCTTCCTGGAAGTGCCAATTCTAACAAATATAAATTACAGGCTCTGCAACCTTTCATGAATTTGGCTATTCCTTATTCTCCACCACAGTTTAGCAATTATTCTTAACCTAAGTAGAAATTTCTCTGAGTATCTAATTATGCATATTAATATTTATTCCTTTAATCAATAAATTTCATGTATTAAATTGGACTCCAAAGGACCTCAGTGATGATAAGGAACAAATTATATTAGTATAGTAAATTTTTTTTTCAAACTTTGGAAATAAACTCAAGAAACTTTAATATGTGTTAGAAAATATAGGTCCTATGTATAATTTTGGTGGTTGTTTCTAGACCTTCAAACACTATAGTAACCCAAGATTTTCTTTCTTAAATTTTAAAGCAATGGGGGTTGGGGGGGGGGTACCTTCTTCCCAAATTTGAATCTTCCTGAAGCTTCTCCATTGAAAACAAGAAAATCTATGGTTTCTGGTTCAAAGAGTCCTTCCAGCGCATTGCAGTCAAGCCCTAGGAGTGACAAATAGATGTCTTGCTAACTTGCACTTCTCACCTCTATGCTTTCTAAATAGGAAGTGCAAATAATGGTTAGCATATCTACAACTGCAGGGTTGACCAGAAGGCTCATGGTTGGGAAGATCTATGTGGTAGCCAAATTTATCATGTGCCCTGTCTAAAGATTGTCTCTGACAAAAGATGTATCTTATTCCATTTTCTTACTCATCTGTTTCATTCATCTCTTTTAAAAAGTGCTGCTTTTTTGGTTTATGTAAACAAACATTTCCTTGGCCTATGTGCTCTCAGCACCATATTAGCAGTTGAGTGGGGTGGGGTGAGGAGCTGAACAGAGATGGAGATTAAAATAATAGTGTGTTTTACCTTTTTAACAGACTGTAATATAATTATGGAAAAAAACCTGTTCTTGAGTTTTTCTTAGATATAAGACAATTTGCTTATACAAAAGCAGCTTGTTTAATTGGGTGGTAAAAATATGCAGAGGAAATATTTAAAGGAGTCAAGGATCTATGTTAGAAAATAGTTGGACTTTGAAATAACTTTAGGATTTGAATTAGTAGATGGAAGGGAGGGCACAGCAAAAAAAAAAATTAAAAAGTCTCACCCCTACTGAGGGTACTGACCAGGGCAGTCAAACGGAAACAGAACAAAACACTCTTGTGAGATGCTGAGCATTTTGTTACTGATACTATCAGGAAATCAGCTGTAGGAAGCTCTTAAAAGCCCTTGTGGGAATTCAGATTCAGATGCAATAATTAATAATAACCTGGTTTTTTCAAATAGGCTCTTACTTTTTCTAGAAGGATGCTTTAGATCAGGGGTCAGCAAAAATTCTTATGTGAAGAATTCGTGAGTATTTTAGACTTTGTAGGCCCTTACGTCTCTGTCACAACTACTCAGTTCTGCAATTTAGCCTGAAGGCAACCAAAGCCAATATGTAAATATGCCTTGAATTATCTTAGTTTGTGGATGTGTCTTTGTTCCCATAAAACTTCATTTGAATTTCATACCACTTTTACATGTTACGAAATACTACTGTTCTTTTAAATATTTTCCATCCTTTAACAATGTGGAAACATTCTTAGCTCACAGGCCAAGCAGAGGAGGGCCATGGTTTGCCAATTTCTGCTTTAAATAATGCATAGTCTGCATGAGCTCCCCATCATCCTGCTATTTTAAGAGTCTATGCATTTCAGTTCATTGCTACCCTTGTCTAAAACCTATGAAATAAATTATACATAATTGACAACTTAGATCCTCTTCTTTCAGCTCCTACTGATCTTCAAACTCTTACTTTGACACCAGTGACATCACCAAGCTTAGAAATGACACAAAGTCAACCTGGTAAATAGATTGTTTTCTTTATCTGGATATACGGTGAGCTTTAAGGGATAAACTTCAAGGGTCGTATTTCCAAATGTGAAAAACACACACAAAAGAATGCACATTTAAAAACTCTCTCTACATATTGTATAATGCTCTTTCCACACTTGTATATTGGTGTTAACTTGGTAATGAATTATGTTTATGTTATGTTACTCAACAGTGTCGAGAAACTTACCTTTATTTTACTGTTTGCTCCTTTTCATTTTAGATAATAATCATGTCTCTGATTAAGTAATCCACAAAACCACTTAAAAGAACTGATTTTCTTCTTTATCGTTATTTCTCACTAACAGCTATGAATTTGTGGTACAGTTTAGCAGTAAGCTCGATTCTGGTCTGCCACATGAAAAGAATACTAGTTCAATTGTGACCATCAAGGAAGGAGAAAGTTCTCCCTTCAGCAAAATGAAAAAAACTTTAATTATACAATATAAACCTTAACGTGTTGCCTACAAAATTGAAAACTACATTTTTAAAACATCCTTAGCAATGCTGTTGTTACACCCTAACATTTATCTTGAAATATTTGATCTTATTTTTTCATAGCATAGGATAGTAATCTTATTCATCTCCTTTGTGCATCTTTTAATTAGCTAATGGCATTTGAGTACTCATGTTGGCAGTACAAGGTATGGTTGTTATTGGTAACCTACAACATTTATATAATTGTGAATTCAATTCAGTTATCAGAGCTTTTGGTCTTAAGAATAACATATTATCATATTGGCTAGCTTGGAGCAGTTATAGGTACAAGGCATTTTTCTAAATAGTTTGTATTTATCCATTCAATGTTCAGAACAATCCATAGTGATCTATTGTATCATCTGTGTTGTTTTTTACTAGTTTCTGAAGGCCTGGAATCCATTACATTTAGCACTGAGTCATCAGAGGGAGCTATAGGTAAAAATGTTTCCTAATTGCAAGTCAGGTATATGTGCTTTCTCCATCTCATTGTGGAAGTCCTCTTTGAATGCCCTCATGCTTTGTGACATTTCCTAGCTCCTCACATCTTGTCTGTGCTCATCCAGTGAGTCTTGAAAGTCAAACATTATATAGAGAACATCGTGCTGGTGTCTGTTCTACTGCTATACAAGTTTCACAATTTCCTTATTCTCTCTCAGTGTGAATGCAAATCTTACATTGTTATGTTCTGATCACTCTTTCCATATAAATATGCACATGCTATTTTTCATTTTAATATCATTTGTAGTATTCATCCTCATGCTTCCCAATGACTCATTCTATGTCGTTTTTCGCTAGAATTCTTTTTTTAAATGTAAGGAAGTGAAATAAGCTGCTTTGCTCCAGTTAGACACTGCTGTAGTTAGTGGATGGGTGGGTGTGTGTGTGGGGGAGGTGTTTTCCCACATTGCCTTTATTTCCTGCTTTTATTCTGCCATCTTAAATTGTAGTCATCTTCATAACTCACCTAAATGTTATTCTCACAGATGTATCTAGTAATCTTTGTTTTCATATTAAGCAATATTCCATTACAGAGTGCTCTGGGCTGCCCACCACTAACCAGACATTCCCTGTTTCCTCCCTAGCATCAGCCAAGACAGATTATGTAGATCTCACTGCCAAAGCACCACTCAGGCCAGAGGAGCCAACGACCGAAGGTGGTAAAGGTTTTCATGCTTTGATTCATTTAATTCAACACAATTTAGTTCATGTGTATTATGTCCATGGAACATGGAAGTTCTAGCTGCTGAACTTGTTCTTCAATTGAATAGATTTAAAGAGCTATAGCTTCCAAGCTTCTTGGATTCTTAACATGATAATTGGCTCTCTGAGGGAAATAGGTTTCCATTTCTCTGCAGTATCTAAATATTGAGGCATAATAACAATTGACAACCAGTTAATAACAGTTAAAACATAAATATTAGTTAGAGGGTTAGTTTTATAAGATAGAATTTCCACTCTTGGTTCTGTTTTTTCTTGTCTAAATTCATTGTCCTATCTGTAAAAAATATAATGCAAAATCTTAAGAGAAAGAGATGGGTTGATATTAAAGAAAAACACTTCACTATAGCTGGATATCTGACAATGTTTAAAATTGTTCTCCTTTTTTTTTGATACAGTTGTGGAATCTATTACAAATGTGTCTGAAACACCTGAGACCACGTTAGGTAATGACATACCTAAGCAGCTTTTGTCCTCATTGCCACCATCATCTGAGAACCTCAGGTTCTCTCTCTCTCTCTCATTGTGAATTCATGTTGCAACATCATTTCTAGGTTCTTCTATTTATAACCATTGTCCAAGAAGTCTTTTTGTTCATTCAGTTTTGTACCGAGACCTGGTCTCTCTACGTGAGTCAGCGAAACTATCAAATCTAAAGCATCTTTTCCCTAACATTGCATAGTCTTCCAGCTTGAGGTTGTGTCGAATATTTCAGATAACATATTTTGTATAATGATCCATTCATTCTTTCTACCCTGGCAACACGTTTTTCTTTAACACTCATTCCATCACATTCATTTGCATGTTTGATGTTTTCTCCATTATTTAAGTGAAAGTCAATGCTTCTTGAATTGGCTTAGCTTTACTAACACTTTTTTTTATTACTTTGTTTTTCCATAGGTGGTTACAACTGAATATATCTTTCTAGCATTGTTGAGGCGGTACTAGTGTGGAGGGAAAATTTAAAAAATAAGGACATTACTTACCTTGAAAGTATTTTTATAACCTGTCATCTCCAAGCATTTTTTTTTAAGCTAAGGCATTATGAAGAAAGAGGAATGCTATTTTTGCTGCAGCGTTGTAGTTTCCTTTCTTTAAAAAAAAAAAAGTCTACTTGTTACCATCATTTCTATCACTTGTTACTGTGGTGTGTGAAGCACCAAGGTAACCTCAGTTATTCCAATTTAATGACCTTAGAAGCATCAACTCTGCCTTCCCAAACTGTAATCCTACTCAGACCAAATGAGCCTTAGACTGGACCCGGTAAATACATTATTTTGTACTTCATGTAGAAGGTGAGTGTTTGCAGAATGTAAGGATGGGAAAGTAATAAGGGCACTGCTTGACGTTGGAAGCCCCACCTTACTCACCCATTCTTCTCTTCTACTCATCACTTGTAGCTGTCACGTGTTGTGAATAGTCTTTAGGATATGGCTGAAAAACACCTCTCAGCTGCTGTGCAAGTGTTTAACATGGGAAACAGTAATATCTCTGGGGAAGGCCACTTATCTTCCATTTAAATATAAATAGATATCCTAAGTTTAAGTACGTAATCATCTTGACTAGTTTTACAAGTTCTGTGGTCACGTATTAACAGAAACAAGTTTCGCCATGCAATCGAGATAAAAGGTATTACTGGGCTGTCACCTTGTCATTATCGGTCCTTTACTTCTTTCCACTCCTTCCTGCAGTGCTTTGGCCATTTCACTGCATGCAAATAAGAGAAACTAAAATCAAACCAGTGACTCTGAAAAATCATAAAAGGTTTCCTTGATGGTGGAGTTGAAATTAAGGGAAACAAGTCATTAACATGGATAATTAAGTATGTTTCTCATTATAAGGAAAAGCCCTCTCAATATTTATAGACTCTCTTGGAATAGGAGTTTATTACAAATAAGTCCAAACTTGTGTTTTGATTGCCGTCAGACTTTTTATACGGCTCCATTTCCAAAACCGGAGCTACTTATTTTACTCATTGTTCACGGAAAAATTCTATTAAATAGTGCCCGTTAACCTCTGCAGTTTATTACCAAAATTCTGCATTGACTACATGAACTAAATCTGTGTCAGTTATCTCAAGCTTTTTGAAGTGTATTGTTTTTAATAGCTGTAAGGATTAATATTATTGAAATGTTTAAATGTGAATACTATTCGTGATTCTTATCTCTTTCTGAATCATTTTTGTGGCATTGCCTCAGGTTATGCCTTTACCTGCAAACTATTTTTCCTATTCCCTGGGGGAAGCAATAGCCTCTCTGGAGCCCCAGCATGCAAGGAAGTTGGGAGTTGGGAAATCATAAAGCTGAAAGAAACTGGAGAATCAGAGAACCTTAGAATTGGAAGGGCTCTTTACAAATTCTGTACCTTTACATGCATATTAGCATAACCAATGAACACAGACACTGGGGTGATAGGGGCTTGCCCAGGGTGGGCGTGGCTCGGTGGGGGAGTGGGAGTCAGTTGGGGGAAAAGGAGACATATGTAAAACTTTAAATAGATAGATAGATAGATAGATAGATAGATAGATAGATAGATAGATATTCTGTACCTTTTGATGGAGATCCTGTGCCTGTCACCCAGTGATTAGCAAAGGGAGCTCCTGGTTGCAGGCCCCTAAATCAGTGTAGCCTCCAACATATCCTGGTGTTTATCTCTCTACAGCAGTGGTTCTCAACCTTCCTAATGCTGCGACCCTTTAATACTGTTCCTCATGTTGTGGTGACCCCCAACCATAAAATTATTTTCGTTGCTACTTCATAACTGTAATGTTGCTACTGTTATGAATCGTAATGTAAATATCTGATATGCAGGACATATTTAGGCGACCCCTGTGAAAGGGTTGCTCACCCGCAAAGGGGTCGCAACCCACAAGTTGAGAACCACTGCTCTACAGGCAAGAAGATTCCACTAAAACCATTGTATGCCTTGCATATTTTGACTTAGTTTCCTGAGGAAGCCTCTGCAGGCTCTAGAAACTTCTAGTATCTAATAGTTCTTATTTTCAGCAATCTTTTTGTAAGGCACCCGGAACTCCCTGACCTTGGAAAACATTTTGTTTATTCTTACCCCTCTTACACCAGATACACTTTAGTCCAACTAACCGAGATGTTTCCACAAACTATACCTTGCATTTTATGATTTCTTTTCCCAGCAGCATAAACTTTCCATCTCCTTGGTGAAGAAATCGTTGGTTTTTATCCTGAGTGTCCTCGAGCTCCTTTGGGAATTGCCCAGCGAAGGAATAATGTTCTTCAGTAATCGTTTGTTTTCACTTCTGTTCAATTTCTCTTCCTCATTATGACCAATAAAAATTATTTTCTTTAATAAGATTAATTTTTCTATCAGCACTTGCTACTGAAATACATTCATTTTTTTCTAGGTATATTTGGAATGAGACATGCTAACTTTTTTTTTTTAGAAGAAATTGTATCTATTTGCATTCAAAATATGTATTACACTGGGATAATCTGATAACATGGTATAAACTTATAAGGATGAGTACTTGTTATTATGAAATTTATTTTAACCTGTTTAAAAGGTACTTAAAGTAGATGTTTCTAGAATTCTAACAGTTTCATTTGCCAGCTGAATATCTTGGATATCATTTAATGTTCCCTCTTGTTTTGTTTTCTGTTATAACAAGAAATCATCTTCCTATACTTCGCAGCTGTTCGGAAGATTTAATTGCATGAGTTGCTGTGTATCTAGCTCGTCAGTCACTCGACAAACATCTCTGAGAGCCTAGGGGCTGTTACTAAATAACTGTGATTCTTGCAAGAGCTCCACAGCTCCAAGCCTTATGTCCTTCCTTTTAGATCCCAAGCAGACAGCGCGCACTCCTCCCAAAGCAAAAACATCTCCACGTCCAAGAGTCCCTCAGACACAGCCAGGTAAATACATATCTTACATTTGAGCCTGAAAAGCTGGATGTTAGTGAAGTTGTTCTGCTGAATTATAGTGAGTTGGGTTTTTTAACCCTTGTAAAACAAGTATTCCTTTGAAACCTGATAAATATTTACATTTACTTTTATACGGAAAAGTATATTATTGGAATAAGTTATTCCAGAAAGCTGCCCTAGTATTATATTATTTTGAGTAGGGGATGGAGAAGAATGGAATTTCTTAAGAGTAACCTATCTACTTGCTCTGCCTTTTCCAGCTTGAGAATCCCGAATGCGACCATGGTCCTCGAATGGGTCTCCTCTTGCCAATTACCTAATTTTTTTTAAGTTTTTAGTAGATTTTATTTAGCATTAATGTCATGAAGAATAAACTTATATGTCCTCTCCTATAACATAACAATTATATTATATTGCTTTGATTGTTTTGCTGTAAAATTTTGATAAGGACCCAAATAATATTCATTATAGACTATTTTTTATTCTGTTCAAGAAGCTCTCATTTGAATGTTTAACTCTAACCCTAACCTCTTAGCCAACTCTTCTCTAATTTCTCCAACTACCTCAGCCAATCTCCACGTTGGAATACCATAAACTTGACATGCCTCAAAGAAAGCTTATTGTTTTTCCACCTTTCCGTTACACCTGTGACAGGTTCTCACCACTTTATATCTGATTCTCACCTCTCTTTCTCATCCAGCCTCTGTAGCTCATCTGTTACTAAGCATGGCACATTCTAGCATTGGTGCCTACTCCACGCATCTACCCAGTCATACCTAGTCTATTGTCATTGATCAACTGATCTCCTGTGTCTCTTCTCTCCTAATTTCAAATATGTCACCCCTTCAGGCTGAAGTGATTGTTTAATTCATTTAATCAGTCATTCAATAAATATTTATTGCATTCTGACCATGTGCCAGGCAATGCACTAAACACTAGGAATGTGAAACAAAATTGAATCCTTCCGTGGTCAAGGAAGTTACAGTTTAGGTCGGTCACCTAAATTTAAATTTACCATTTACATATGGTCTGCTTCCAAAAATGGGAAAGGAAAACATTAGGAGGTAGAATTCCCACCACAAATCCTTTAATCATGACTCAGTATCCCTATTGAAAGAAAAAACTATATATTTGGGCATGGTCTTTAATGTCTGATTCTGAGAAACTTTACCTGTTATTTTTTTTCTTTAAAAGGAAATTCCTTAAAAGTAGATTCTATGTTCACATCTAGCTCATTTAAATCTGCTTTAATATACTTTAAAATGTGTATTATTCAATTACTAAAACTTTTATATGAAAATAATATGGGTGTGATACATAAGTATATGAGGGTAAGAAGACAACAATCTCTTATTAGAAAAATAAATTTAAAATAATAACAATAAATACATGTGTAACATTAATATATAAGAAATACTGGGGGAAATAATTAATGATTAAGGAATAGAATAGGAATAAAAAATAAAGCAGTAGATTAAATTTATGCATAGGAAACTAAAATCTAACTTTAAAAATAAATCAGTTCAAATCACATGAAGATTCTCTCAATTTTTTATTTGAATATAAAGCATAGAACAAAAGTAGCAAAGAAAGGAGAAATGGAAATAAATAAGAAAGCATGAAAGTTTAATGAATGTTAAAAATAAGATAGAGATGAAAAATAAGTGCTTGGAGTTAAGACATTGGGAATATAAATTCCTGGTTAGTAAAATTAAAAAAAAATAAAGGAGATATGAAGTAATGAGGACAACATTCATAATTTTCTTTTTGAGCTGTACTCTACATATAGAAATATGGAATAACAAATTAGCAGCTCACTCTAAATTTCCATTATTATACTATATTCAAAGTTTCAAATTTGTTTGATTTAGACCATTAGCCAAGCTTCCTCCACAAGATACACAGCTTCAGAATGACAGATTCATAGACTCAATGCATTACACTCTCTGAATCTGAAACCCTTGAGTGGCTGCCAAACAAGCAAGAGAGCCTCCTGATTCTGTCCTGACTCAGGCAACTAATTCCCAATCCATTAGCACCTCCCATAGAAAATAGTTGCAATCAAATACATCTGGCTTTGTTAGTGATACTTAATGCAAGGGAATAATTTGTAAAATTGATCAGGAAAAACAAAATACATTATAATTATTCCTCTTAAAAGTGGGTGAAATTAGGATCTCTCTTACCCAGGAGAACATGATCTTATCTAATAAACCCCAGGACTATCCTGGGTTTTATAGTCTTTCAAGAATGCTTATGTCTGTATTCGTATGTATTACTAAATATTTCAAAGACAGATATTCAATTCTAGTACTTCTCCTCTATCCCTTAGCTAGCTCTTTATGGACGTCAAAAGGCTTTTGGGATAGGAGAATGTCCTACTTACATATATAATATCAAATGCAAATTACTATTGTTGGGCTGTAAGGGTATCATCTGACAATAGTGTATACACAATGTGTTCATCCACTACTTTTTTAAGATGAAATTCTTTAACTAAACATGCCATCTTTCTTCTTATTTATATTTGAATTATGTCTATAAGTTAGATGGCAAATTTTAAATCTATATTTGCCATTGAAGGCAAAGTGGGGTAAAAAAAACTTGGAACAAATCATGAAGAATATTTTGCCATTAAATAAAGATTTGATTTTTGAATTTCTATATTCATAGGTAATACTTAATAATCCCATTAATTATATACCTAGAAATCTTAAATTAATTAAACTATAGTTGTTCCTAGTTTTCATAGGAGCAAAGTGAAAATTAGAATGTTCTCAGATCCTTCAATGTCAACTTTGTAAAGATTTTTCTAGAAATTGAAAACAACTTATAGTAGTGGAGTTTTCACATCATTCTCACATTTAATTCTCACAATCATCCTTTGAGTTAGCACAGGTTTGTCATTTCCTCATAAAAATGAGAAACAAGTTAAAATGTGACATGCAGAAGTTGGATATAGATAATTCAAGTGTTTGAGGTCCAGATAATGTCTGGACCTCAAGTCTTTTCTGTGGTACTTAATAGCTATGTAACCTCAGGCAGATAGTCACCAACCCAAATCTTTAAAGTGAAGCTGATAGCTCCTTCCTCCCAGCATTTTGATAAGAACCAAAGGACATAATCTCTATGAAAGCATTTTTGAAATTGTAAAATGCACTATAAATAAATTAGGATTTTTTTCCTGATAGCTATTGCATTAGCACCTGTTACAAAGGAACAGGTGTAGGAAGACAATTTTAGTTTGCAAGCACGTTCATTTAAAGATTTATTTGGGACCAAAGAATTGCGGAAGAGTAGGTGCCAGCCCACCCACTGCATCCCTTCCATACTTCCCTTTCTGCTGTGACCTGATTTGACTTTAAGCTCCTCTTTTTCTTATTCATGCTTCATGGGCTTCTACTCTGACTCATTGAATTCATTTTCAAAGAACAAATAGGGTATGTGTGTGTTGTGGGAGCTGGGAGAAGTCAAGCAAACATCTAGAAAAGAAAAATATTCTTCCATTAATTTGGTAATCTCTTCTGAAATAAAGATTTTTAAATGTTCTCCATCCTACCCTTAATGCTTAGTCAAATTTTGCATATTTTAAATTTCATTTTCTATAAGTATCTGGAAATATAACTAGATCTATTTTTAGAGCTTAAGGTTTATTTTTCTACTTATCATTTTCCAATTTTTTTTATTGTCAGGCTTACTTTGTCAAATCTTATGTGTTAAGCATGACCAGGAGATGCTGACAGAACTCATGATCTGAGTTCTCTCTTTCAGCTCCTAAGGTGTTCCAGCACGTTACTTCAAAGCCCAAAATGTCACCAAGGCCAGAAGTGTCATATACTCCACCTGGTAAATGTTTTATTTTATATTTGATCCAAATGTATTCTATTGCCACACTCTGCTGCAATGAGACATAAGAGCTGATGGATATGAGATCAATATTTCACTTGTGTTCAGATATCATGTTGTATCATACATGGCATGATCATTTCTAAGGTTTCATAAGAGTTCTCTAAGTGCTCATATAGTAAGCTACTGATACAATCAAAAGGCTCACACTTATTCCAAGAATAGAATGTTTCTTTTAGAACTAAAGTTCCCTATCTTCTGCCTTACAGAAAAAAAAGACCTGCCAATGCTGACTCTGCTATACTCCAATGTTCCTCCAAAATAAAGAATTCAGGATTTTTCCAAAAAAAAAAAAAAAGATAAAATTATGTTTTTACAAACAAAAGAAATGATGTTTAACCAGTTTCTTGGGTTTGGAAATTTAACACTATCCAGCACTGAGTGTTTTTTCTGTTTGTTTGCTTGTTTGTTTTTTCTGTCAGATTCTATTTTACCAGTTCATGGAGCAATAGCTTGGGTTCAGGAAAAAAAATTGTTACACACATACACACAAAATAAAGATTTTTTAGCTATAAATTCATATAAATTTATATCTTGCCTATCATTTGAAAAGGCCTTTTGTCATTTATGAGGAATAATCCCATATTTGCGGGAGTTGCCAGCGTGGGGACTGCAAGGGTCAGACCTTTTCTGGGTCTTCCTGCCAGTGCTCCAGGTCTTCAAGTGGCCTTAAGAACTGTTAGCTGAACAGCTCTGTAATAAGCAAAGATAAGCACGTTTTTAACTAGAGTATCTGGGAAATACTGTCAGGTTTTTTCTTTCTTTTTAAAGATCCAATTATTTATTATAAATTCCTAGTGCTCCTAGAAGCATAGTGACCATTCCCAGGACCAAAAAAGGATGTCTAATCTGGTCTTGAAATGATGGCATTTTGGAAGCAAGTCTGAATTCAGTTGCTGTAGTGTTTTCGATTGTGAGTGGGAGGAGGGTGTGGTTGCTAGGGAATTGCCCGGTTGTTGCAGGTGGTGGTAGGCTAAGGAGGGGCTCCTTGGCCCTGAAGTCTGGAATTTAAATTTGTATCACTAAACCGGCAGCCAACATTGTAAATGCCAATTAAAAAAAAAAAAGTGATCTTCCCATTTGTAAAAGATTGGCTTCTTATGTTCAATTGTGGAAAAAATGTAACAGAAATTGAGTTATTACAGATAACAGCAGTAGATCTGAGTGATGTTATTCACGTTTCTTTTTCAAGAGAGAAAGCAACACTATTGGTCCTGATCTTACTTAATCTCATTAAACCACTATATCAAATGGACTTTTTTTTCATTCTTTTAAAATGTGTAACATGTGCCTTAATTTTACAAAACACCTTCGTTTTCACAGAAATTCTAGCCTGTGAGTGAGCAGTGAAACAACAGCACAAGCAGTTTCTGGGGAGCCTTTGAGGGGCTTACTCTGTTCATTCTCTAAATCCAGGCATCCAGTTAGAATTCTGTCTCTAGATCTGGTGTCGGTGCCACTGATCTGTATTCATCAGGGAGCTCCCTGGTGCTCCAGGGATGGGAAGCCTGTAGGAATCATCATGAGGCAACTGTTACCAGGTTTCAAACAAGTGTTCAAACAACCTAGATCCTGTTGTGTTCGGTTTCTGGGTTGTGTCTAGGTTCAGGTTTGCCTCCTGATGAACCCAAGACCTTGTTTACAGGCTCCTGTTGGTTATTTCCCCAAACACAGAGGCAAATTACATATGTACTTAATATTTGCTGATAGCCTAGAGAAATAGGTGCTCTGTAAAAGTCTAAGATCTAAAATATGCTGAAATCAGGACAGAGTTGTGTTTTATTGTAATGTTCACCTCAAAATTTATGCAGAGAGCTCTCCGAGGTAACAAAGTTGAATTTTTAGACCTGTATCCAATAAGTCAGTCTAGGATTTGCTGGGAGCAAACCAGGAAGAAAAATCTAGATTTCTGCCCACTATGCAATCCATGCAGCTGTTCTGCGTAAACCACTCTTTTTGGAAAATTCTAACTTGCGGTCACACTGTAGCACATTTGCAGTTAGGAAGTAAGGAAGTGATGCTGAAATGCCTTTGAGATGGAATTGCTAGGGCCTAGAACCCTAGCCAATGACTGAATGGTGTTAGGGAGAGAAGGATGGCCCTGCGGGAAGGGGTGAAGGCTGGTGTTCGCAAGTGCAGGGTTTGCAGGGCCAGTGGGACTTTCCAGTGGGAATATTTAACTGGTGGTTGACATGTACTTCAGGACATCTAAACAGAAGTCAAGATGTGGGTTGTAGAGTTGGGAGTCGCCTGTAGAAAAGTTTCTTAAATCTTGTGAGTGGGTGACATCATCCAGGAGAAAGTACAGAGTGAGGAAATAAGAGGTCAGAGATCAAAGCCTTGGGCAACACAGTTCTATACAGGAGGAGCGGGCAGATGAGGAGGAGCCAGCAGACAGGGAAGATGGATCAGGAGGTGAGGCAGGGAAGGGTGGTCAGCAACGCCCATGAGGGGTCAGAAGAGCTGCTGGAGTTGATAGTTCAGGTGCGCAAACCTGTATCTGAAAACCATGGGCTGATGGTTTGGAATTCAGTAGTTTTCAGGTTGCAAGCATATTAATGTGTCTGCCATGAGAAGTATCGTCATACTACACAAGACACATAAAAACTGCAAAGAGGCCAGTTCTAGTTAGGTTTTGCTGTGAAATGAGTTTGGTTGTTTGTTTGTTTTTAATTTTTCAGTTTCAGAGCATTTTTGGACTTCAAAACTATGGGTGAGGAATCACGCATGGGTCTGTGGTTGTAGAAGGTCAGCGCAGTGGAAGCCGGACCACAGCGGATGGAGGAGATGTAATTGAGAGACCAGGATGCAGAGTCAGATAGAAGGTTTTGATTAAAGGATGAGAGCGAGAGAGGGATGGTGTGGAAAAGGAGCCATGCCAGGGAATGACTTTTTTAAAGATAGTGAACCATTCGATCTGTTTTACTGGGAGAGGGGAAGAAATTGATGGACAAGTAGAAATATGGACTAACGGAGGAAAATATAAAATAATAGAAATAATGGAAGTAAAAGGTCCCAGAGATATGGGAGGGAAGGTGGCCCAAGACCCCAGGTTGAGCTTGGAAAGTGGCCTCCAGAATGGCAGGGAACCTGCTTCCTCTCAGACTGGACCTCCGGGAACAAGGTCAGAATAAAGGGATAGAGAGCTGGAGGTGAAAGAGGGTGTGGTCTACATGTATTGCTTTGCTATAAGATCAGTCTCTTTGTAGCCTGTGGCAGGGTCAACTTATTGCATATTTAGCGGAGGCGAGGCGGCCGGATCCCCGCGGCCCGGCCACCTCGGATGGTGGTTGGAGGTTGTCAGATCCCCGCGGCCCCGCCACCGCAGCCTCGACTTCCTGGGCAGGAGCCTTCCGGGGCACGGGGAACAGGCGGCCGGACCCCCACAGCCCCGCCCGGGAGGCCATGGGGTGGCCAGCGCCACCCCACCTGGGGACCAGGCAGCTGGACCCCTGCAGCCCCCACCTGGAAGGCCATGGGGTGACCAGCACCTCCCCACCTGCAGCTTCCCAGGTGGGAGCCTTCTGGGGCTTGGGGAACAGGTGGCCGGACCCCCGTGGCCCCCGCCCGGGAGGCCATGGGGTGGGCAGTGCCACCCAACCATCAGCTTCCCAGGCAGGTGGCCCATAGGATCAGTGGGAGCTGTGGCCAGCCTGAAAACTGCCCTTAGCCCCTCACCCAGGCTTGCCACACCCCCTGGGGTGAGGGTCTCCACTGGGGAGCTTGGCCAGCTTGCAAACAGACATTGGCCCCTCACCCAGGCTGGCCAGGCACACCAGCAGGTGGACATCCCCAGAAGGATCTCAGACTGGGAGAGGGCACAGGCCGGGCTGAGGGACACCCTCCCTCCCAGTGCACAAATTTTTGTGCACCGGCCCCCTAGTGTTACTCATAATTGACGTGTGTTAGTTGAACCTTTCTTTGGAGTGGTGCCCTTCATTCAAAAAGATAGTTCATTTCATTGGTTGGTTCATTAATATATGTGGTGAGTTGGTTAATATAATTGAGCCTAATTATGATAATGATAAATATTCTTATAAGAAAGCCAAAAGTGTCCGCTCAGCCCTAACCAGTTTGGCACAGTGGATAGAGTGTCAGCCTGCAGACTCAAGGGTCCCAGATTTGATTCTGGTCAAGGGCATCTACCTTGGTTGCGGGCACATCCCCAGTGGGGAATGTGCAAGAGGCAGCTGATCGATGTTTCTCTCTCACTGATGTTTCTAACTCTTTATCCCTCTCCCTTCC
>PVJC01019289.1:0-30407 GCA_004026665.1 Murina feae
CACGAATCCATGCACCGGCTACATACGACTCACACTGGCAATTTAAAAATAAACATTGACTGGGGCATGCGTTTTACATATAAAGCTCTCCCTGTCACCAATCGCACACAAGTGTTTCAATCTGCCATTGTCAGGCACTCTGAAAGTGTTTTTATTTTTAATGTGGTATACAAGGAGATAACAGAATAAGTTTAATCTATTTATCAGTCATTGTTTTTATCAACATTGTTTTTATACCATGTTTTTGTTTTTATATCATGTCTTTGTTGTTATATCATGTTATTATTTTTATTTATTAATCAACTTATATATTATTTTCATATACATTTTACCAATTTTCTTTCGTCTCTGACACTTCTATTATAGAGAAAGGGCGAATAATGATATTAAAATATTTCTTCTAATTGATTTCCTTTCAATGTGCATGAATCCGTGTACCGGCCACTAGTAAAAATATAAAAGCCAACTCAAACTAGCAAGTGCAGAGGGAGGGGGGCAGCCTTAAGGACAACTGGAGCCAATGCCAGGATCAGCCACACGGCCCTTCCTCTTCTCCTCTCCATCTCCAGCCAACTGTTTGCTGACTTTCCTCACTCAGACCAGCTTCTCCCCTGGCGGACCTGGCAGCTGCAGCCAGGAGCTCAGGGAAAGGTGTCTTTCTCTGCTCCAGGTGAAAAGAGCTCCTACTGACCCTGCTCAAGTGGAAAGTATTCCCTCCTACACACACACACACACACACACACACACACACACACACACACACTGCAGACCTCTGTGGCTAGCGTGGGCACTGTGATGGAACCAGCAGGTGTCAAGGCCTTAATTCCATGGCTGATGGGTCATGACTCATCGGGGACAGTTGAGCACAGTTCCATTTCCGGGCCTTATGCTTGGTCTTCCTTCTGCCTGGAAGGCTCTTCCCCCAGGTAGCATGGCTCCCTCTCTTACTCTCCCTACGCCTTCTTCTCCCATGTCCCTTCTCAAGGTGACCTTTCCTGGCCTCCTCTCCCATACCTGGTGCTCACCATCCATCCACCCTCTTGTTTCTCCATGGCAGGTACATGTCACCATCTGGCTCCCCGCTCTGTCCTGTGTGTTTGTTCTTGTCCTATCTCCCGCCGCCACTGCCAGAACATGAGCTGATAGACAGAGCCTTTGCCTGCATTGTTCACTGCTGCATCGCCCATGCCTCCAACAATGCCTGGTGCGTGGTGGGTGGTGAACAAACATACAGACCATGTTGCAGAAGCAATGGGTAGAGGAGGAATTCTTCAAAATAAGAAAAAGCAGACAATGGTGCTGAGGCATTGTGGAAGCAAGGAGACACTCTAACTGGTGTCTTCTACAGGGGAGGGGGGTCCAGGAAGACCGGCCTTCTGGAGCTGGTAGAGCCCCCTCGGGCTTCAAGCTCTATCCCCATCTCTCCCCTCCCAAGACAGAGCTGGTGGGGGTTCTGGGGAAGAGAGATGAGTGATAAAGGGGAGAAGGGTGGCTGTGCCCACAGAGGCAATGAATGGCCACCTAGCTGTTCCCCTGCAGGAGTCAGTGGTGAAGCCACATGGGCTTCTAAACACCTGTCCCACCTGAGACATCCTCTCTTGTGGGTGGGAAGCTGTTTGTGACCCAAATGGAGCTGAGGTCATGGTGGAGAGGAGGCCACTCTCTGAGGACTCCCCCACGAGTGGTCAAGAGGGAGAGTCCTGAGATGAGGCAGGCGAGGCCCTGAGCACCTGGGGGCCGACCATGGAGGGGCTGGAGGCTGGGCAGGACCAAGCACAGATGCACAACATTGCTCCCGCCTCTATGCCCCGGGCCTGTGGGAAGGGGCTTATTTCCTGCTGCTCTGATGCAGAGGCCGAGCAGCTCCATTCAAACAGACCCACCCTGGAAGGCTAGCTCTGTGGGGCCAGAGACTTGTCTCCTGTGCTCAGAGATGTCCTGGGTGCCCACAGCCCTGCCTGACATGGGGCTGGCCCTTCATTGCTTCCTATCTGTGGGGCCCGGGGGAGCAGCCTGGGAGTGGGAAGAGCTGTTCGCATGAGGCCTGCCCCCTGCCCCCACGCTGGTCCTTAGGGCTCCCCACTGCCTCCCAGGGATGAGCTGAGCCCGAGTATTTGGGACAAGCAGCCCTGCAGAAAGCTGGCTTACTCAGGGAAGCATCAGGGCCATATTCCCATCTCATTCCCCAGCCTGCCCTCCGCGCCTGCAGCCTCTTCTCCTGCCACTTCCAACTGAAGATTTGGGCACCAGCAGAGTAGGTCCTGGGGCAGCTCCAGCAGGTCTCTGGCCCACTGATCTGGGAGGACTCCCTGGACCTCCCCAGCACCCTCTTTAGGGTTTCTGGTCCCATCAGCAATCCTCCTGACTCCTTGGCTCAAGCCCTGACCCCTTGTGCAGCCCCTGACCCCACATATATTCTGAGGCACCCTCTGCCACCGGCCTCACCTGGGACCCTCCTGTGGGTTCCCACAGCCATGGGCAGGCCAGCATGGTAGCTCCCGCATGTCCCTGGTCCTGTTCTGTCAGCAGGAGGGCCTGGGGCTGCTCAGAGCACAGGCTCACATGTGTGTAGGGGCAGGAGAGGAGCTCTCAGTAGCTCCAAGCTGAGCACTTGGCCAGGTACCGAAGGGAGACCCTACACCCACAAAGCACCAAAAAGATGAATGAAATTCTTTGTAAGCCACGATGTTATTCATCCCAAGTGCTGTCTCAAGTGGCACAGATGTCTGGAGCCCGGTTCTCTGAGGAGGTTTGCCTGGGGCTTGGGGTCACCAAGAAGGCTCCCACCTCCCAGAAGGAAGCTGGGTCTGGGCCTGAGAATATCTGGGAGCAGCAGACGTGCTTGTGGGGGAGGCTGTGGTGGTGGGAGGGCAGGTGTGGCATCTCAGGGCTTCCCAGAAGCCAGAGAGCCAGGGTGGAGTGGGCTGTCTCTCTTGTGTTGTTCCTCCTACACTGGCCACAGCTGGGAGGTCCTGGGCGGTGCCCATAGGCATCTGGCACACTATGCTTTTGGCAGAGATTGGAGGTCACTGGGAGGACTACAGGGAGGGAGGAGAAGTGCCCTGGACCTTGGGCCTAGGCTGGCCCTGCACTCGAGATACAAATAGGCAAAGCTCGCAGGAGAGGAGACAACCCTCGTTCCAGCTGCCTGCCAAACCGGAAGAAAGGCCTCCAGTCAATTTCAGGGCCTGGGGACTGTCCTCTGGGCCTGGGGCAGCCCAGCAGGTCCCTGACCACGGGCTTGGAAAGCGGGGAAGGTAGAGGAGGCATTTCACACTATTGACAGAGAGATGTCCTCACCCATTTACAGACAAGAAAGTGGGGCTCAGAGAGGACAGAGCACCCAGAGGGATGGCCGGTGGGAGTGGTCAGGTGCTGACTGCTGACTGGGTGAGGCGGGACCCGGGGGGCTGTGGTGGGAAAGACCTAACCTGGGGGCAGGGGACCAGGGCCAGCACTGACCAGGGGAATGGGAGACCCGAGAGTCAGGACGGCCAACAGGAGTCAGGGCGGAGACGCCAAGATGAGGGCAGGTGCAGGGGAAGCCCAGGCCGGCAGGGCAAATCCACTGTGGACTAGCCCGAGGGCAGGTCAGTCAGGGGCCGGGCATCAGGGCGGCCAAAGGGTACTGCTAGAGGCCCCTCAGCGCCTCGGGGGCTTCAGGGACTCGGCCTAGTCCCCTGGTGTGTGAGGCCCTAGATGTTCACTTTCCCAATCCCCTTCCCATCATCCCCCTTAGGGGGGGTGTCTCCCTCTCCTCGAGCACATTTCAGTCCCCTCACCACTGGCCCTGAGGGCAGGTCTTACCGAAGCCTGAGCTCAGGATGGCCTTCCAGGAAGCATAGTCCGCCACTCCAGCCCCCGGGACCTGGAAATCTCCAGATCCCAGAACACGTCACCCAGTCACTCAACACCGACAGAAATGCAAGTGAGTGCTGGGCTCCCACAGTCCTTGCCTCTCGGCGGTGACAGTCACAGGGGAGACGTACCGCCAGCGGCAGGAGCACACACCGAGCCGCCTGGGTGTCCATGATGAAGGGAAGGCTCCATTTGCTAAGGATGGAGCCTCGGGCAAGGCCTCCCTGAGGTGGCTGGGGAGGCAGGGAGAAGGGGGAGCCTGGCTCAGACACTAATGCGCAGAGGACCTGTGGCAGGTGTGGGCTTTGTTCTACCAGCAATGAGAACCCACCTAGGGCCGCCCGTGTGGACGTGTGCAGTGACCAGTTTGTTTATGGGGAACCCCTCTGGCTGCTGTGGGGCGAGTGGATTGGAGAGAACAGGACTGGATTCCAGGACACTATCTGGAGACCATGGCAGTGTCTGGTTCAAGGTGGTTTTTTTGGACCAGGTGATGGTGTGGGAGTGAGAGGTGGATGGACCTGAGGAGCAGAATCAACAAGACTGGTGGAAGGAAGGGGAACCCCCAGTGCAGCCTGCGCCCACTGAGGGGAAGCCCAGACGGGAGCAAACTCAGGGGCGGTGGGAGCGCTGTCGGCTCCAGTGGGGGCCACAGGTATGACATGCCAGTCAAGGAAAGGGCAGAGATGGCAGTTGCACAATTGTCACAGGGTTTGCAGCTCTGAGGAGGGGTCCCAGGCAGATGACATAAACTTGAGAGGACATTTGTCTGGACCACAGAATCCGAAGAGCGAAGTTAGAGTCTACTCCCCCACATATCAGCCAGGCCACTGGGACACCTTCACTGCCACCCACCCATGCACAGGGATTTCATCTGTGCTCAGGACTTCAGCCACCACAAGGGTGCTCCTAGCTCCCACCTGCACCTCCTGCCAAATCCTGCCCTCTTCTCTCCCCCCCACCCACCCTCCCACCCCCCGCACATGCCCAGCTCCTCCCAGACACTCTCCTGGGTGTCCTCCAGCACGGCATCCACACCTGTCAGTCCAAATGGAACTCACACATTCTCCCCGATGCCCTGCACACCCCTGCTCCTCCTCCTGCTTCCTCTGTCAGGGGTGGTGTCACAGTAGCCAGAAACAGTTGGCACAATAGACGGGGCTTTTAGATTTGGTGCACAGCAATCACCTGGGGTCTTAATAAAACGCAGGCTCTGGCTCAGCAGGTCTGGGAGGCCTGAGATCCCACATTTCAGACAAGCCCCAGGCACTGCAGAGGCTGCTGGGCCTCCCAGCAGCACTGGAAGTTACGGCTTTTCCTCCCCCTCCCTCCCCTCCCTTCCCATCCTGACACTCCCTGAGTCACCTGCTGCCCTCCTCCTCCAGGGCCTGTAGGCTGTAATGGGGGCCATCGAGTTCACCTCTTGGTGTTGCTGAGCGGTATCCCTGGGAAAGGTAGAATGTCCCACAGTAGGTTTTACGTGGTCAGCTTTCAATGGGGGAAGGGGTTTGTCCAGGCCAAGGGCAGGTCACAGGGTCCAAGACTCTCCTCAGCACACACAGACCCTGTGCAGAGGGCTGCAGGACAGGCACCCAGCTGTGCCCAGGAGGAACTGCCAATATCAGAGCCCTGAAGTGAGCTCTAACGGTGCCATCCCCTCAACCCTGGTGCCATCCCCTCAACCCTGGGGCCGCATTCCACAGTGGGCTAGAAGGTCCTAGCTGGCCCCACCCCCAGAGGAGGGAGGGAGGCCTGGACCCCACACTCCCTGCTCTAAATCAGTGGGTCTCAGATTGTCATCGTGTGGACTAAAATCACTTGTTAAAATACAGATGTCCTAGCCCCAACCCCAGAGACTCTTATTCTACCTCCACAGGCATCGTTTTAAAAGAAAAAAACAACAAACAAAAACCTCCAGAGATGCAGGTGCCCAGCCACGTCTGTGAGGCTGCTCCTCATCCCCATGCCAATGGCCCCACCTGGCGGCCTTTGGGCGAGTTCCATGCATTCTTAAAGGACGGTCGCCAGTGCATCCTCTTCCTGGACATGAGACAAGCTCTCTACACTCACTATCTTCTCTCATTTTCCCAGCAAACCCCCCTTTCACTTACAGGGAAACTGAGACTCAGAAAGTGGAGGTGTATGTCCAAAATCACACCTCTGGAAAGTGGAGCAGCCAGCGTCAGGCTCCAGGTCTATCTGAACTGCAGCCCTGTCGTCCGTGCCAATGGCCTGTAAATCTGACTGGTAGTTAGTCACCCAGGCAGCCTCTTCAAGCGCAAGACAAGGCTTCAGGATCAGCCTCATGCGTGTGGCTTCTTGTCCTCTCAAGCAAGAGTGGCACGCAAGATAGTCAAAGGCAGAAGACTGTGGCCACCCAGGCCAGAGGCTGGCCTGGAGCTGAGGGACTCCAGGGCTCCCTCCCTGCCAAGCCAGGCCTTACCCATGAGTTGCTGAATTGGAAGGACCTGGGGTTCTCAGGGGAGGAGCTGTGAGGGATGCCTGAGGACTCAGAGCAGCATCTATTTATCAACCAGAGAGGAAATATTTCAGCATTTTACAAGTTGTGTGTGTGTGTGTGTGTGTGTGTGTGTTACATATATTTAAAGACAAACCTACAAGCATGGGGAGAACAGAAGAGAGAACAAAACAATACAGTTTGGAAGCTGGAAAGCAGACACTTGAATGGTAACTGACCTAGCAGTGTGCATTGGCTGGCATTTTCCTAAGCCCTGTTTACATTAGAGCAAATCAGGGGTGGGGAATGGCAGGCCCTGGCCAATATAAGGCCTGTGAAATTTGATCTGGCTCTGCAGTGAGTTAATTAAATGTTTGACCAAATATTGTGGCTAATCTTTAAGCTGGTGATTTTGTATGGCCCGAGAATGATGTTATATATATATCCAAATGGCCCTTGACAGAAAAAAAGGTTTCCTTACCCCGGAGTAAAGGAATAAAAGCCCTATGATTGTGACAAGAGCCTCCCCCACATCTTCTCATTTGTCCAGCACTTGAATAAACCATTTTCTGTTTTCATTTAATAAAAATCTCTATATATAACAGCCTAAGCGACTGTTATGACTGGAATGACCTGAATGACCAGTCGACCAGTTGCTATGACACTGCTCAGTGCAGTGCACTCCCACAGCAATCTCCCATGGCCGGCCAACTTCCCTTGGTCCCTCTCCCTGGCCGGCCCGATCACAGGCCAGGCCTAGGGACCCCACCCATGCACCAATTCGTGTACTGGGCCTCTAGTCCTATATAATAAAAGGCTAATTTGCAAACTGACCAAATGGCAGAATGGTTGGTCGTATGACCATCAGGAGCAGACACTCAATGCAGGTGGTTAGTGCACTCCCACAGGGGGAGCGCCACTCAACCAGAAGCCAGGCTCATGGCTCACAGCTCATGGCTGGTGAGCACACCACAGCTGTGTTAAGGATGTCCAAGTGACATCCCCTGAAGGCTCCCGGTCTACAAGAGGGTGCAGGCTAGGCTAAGGGACCCCCTCGAGTGCATGAATTTTGTGCACTAGGCCTCTAGTAAATAAATAAAAGCCTTATAACCCTAACACAAAGAAAAAGGGGCTGTCCATCAATAAACAAATGGATTTTAAAAAGTGGTGTATATATACAATGGAATATTATTCAGCCATAAAAAGAAGGCAATCTTGCCATTTAAGACAATATGACTGGACTTTGAAGGCATTATGATAAGTGAAATAACTCAGGCAGAGAAGAACAAATACTGTATAATCTAATGTCTATGTGGGATCTTATAAACAAAACAAATAAAAAAAACCTGAACTCACAGATAGGTGATTTGCCAGAGGAGGAATGTGGGGTGGGCAAAATGGGTGAAGGTGGTCAAAAGGTATGAACTTCTAGTTTTGAAATAAACAAGTCCTGAGGATGAAATATAATGTATAGCACAGTGACTATAGTTAACCAATATTAGTGATGAGGAACAAGATTATGATCATAGTTACATGGGTTAAAATTGTAAAAATTCTGTTTTAAGAATTTCTGATTCCACTCCCGTGAAATGCCATGGAAACTACAATAAAGGCATGAGGAGAGGTGAACAGGCTCACAAAACAAAAATGGGGAGAACAGAGAGGGGAAAACAGCAAGAAAATTTGAAAGCTGGAAAGCAGCTTTTCGATTCATAACTGACTTAGACTCCAGACCACAGACATGAAGTCGGGAGAAACTATCAAAGCCTCAAATCTAGCCTCCACATGAGTCACACGATCCAGCAACAGCAGGTAATGACTCCCAGCACCCCAATTCCCACTCTAAAATCAGGACACTGGGGATGACTACCTGCCTATAGCAGCAGCAGTAGTAGTAAAACCTTGGGGTGTCCCAGGCCCTAAACCCTGGCTCTACAACCGGACAACAGCACCAGGCAAGCAGGAATGTCACTCTGCCCTCAGCCCCAAGGCAGGAGGAGGCTCAGATCCAGTGGCTGCTGCTCATCCTCATTCCCTGAAAACAGGTTATCCAGAAAGGGCAGAAAATCCTGAAAAGTGCCTCCTGCCACAGCAGATGGCACTCAGCAGGAGCCCTGCAGCGCCAAGAGCAAAGCTGACCAGAATAGCACAGGAAGGGCGCAGAAAACTAAACAAAGGCAGACAGAACCTACATGCTAAACTGGGTGACAGCCTGCTGACATAGATGATTTCAGGGGGATTAAGAGTCCTTTCACATAATAACCAGAATTAAAGGATGCTAAAGTAAAGCACTTGTAGTACCATGAACCAGGCAAACCACAATCTGAGTGAAAGACAATCAACTGAGATGAATCAGATGTTGGAACTGGTGTTAATTATCTGACAAGGATTTTAAAACAGTGCATATAAGTGCTTGACCAACAACAACAAAAATGCTTGAACAATCAATTACAGATTCTCTTGAAACAAATCAAAAAGTAGAAAATGTCAGCAAAGAAGTTATAAAAAAGAATCAAATGAAAATTATACAACTGAAAAATACAATATCCCAAATTTAACAATTTGCTAGAGAGATTCAATAATAGAATGGAAATGACAGATGATGGAATGATCAAACTTGAAGACAGATTGATAGACTTTACTCAAGCTGAACATCAGTGAACAAATAGACTGAAAAAGAGTGAACAGACTCAGGGACCTTTAAGTCTACAATAAAGGATTCATATCACTAGAGTCCCAGAAGGAGAGGAGAAAGAGTGGGAGACTGAAAAGGTATTCAAAGAAATAATGCCTGAAAATTTCCCAAACTTGGTAAAAAACATAAGCCTATGTTCAGGGTGTCCCCAAAACACATACACACACTTCAACTGATAACCCAATTGATGTTTCTTTTCTTTTCAGCCAGACTAAGCTTTGGACAAAGAAAATCCATCCTAAAATGCTACCGGAAGTTTGAAAACACAGTTGAAGTGCAAACACTGTGTTTATAATTATTCAAAGTGTGTCTTTTGGGGTGACACCTTGTGTGCCCCCAAAAGTGTCTACACATTTTAACAGCTGATAACTTAGTTTTCACTCTTCTTAAGGTTTAAGTGATTTGAAATAATGGGTGAAGCCAGACTAAGCTCTGAACAAAGAAAATGTTTCATTAGGCTTTTTTATTGAGTACATAAAAGATAATGTTAACAGTAAAAGCCAGCAGCAGTTGACAAACTGAGGGCACACAAATACCAAACGAAATGATTCTTGATGTTTGTGATTCCATTGCTTCAAGTTATCAGCAGTGCCTGGATCAGATTGGTGTTGAAAAAAAAAAGTATTCATTTCTGTAGATTCTTTTTAAAATATATATATAGATATAGATATAGATATAGATATAGATATAGATATAGATATAGATATAGATATAGATATAGATATATTATTGATTTTTCACAGAGAGGAAGAGAGAGGGATAAAAAATTAGAAATATCGATCAGCTGCCTCCTGCACACTCCCCACTGGGGACGTGCCCGCAGCCAAGGTACATGCCCTTGACCGGAACTGAACCTGGGACCCTTGAGTCCGCAGGCTGATGCTTTATCCACTGAGCCAAACCAGTTAGGGCTCTGTAGATTCTTTTCAATTTTGAAAATGAACTGTATGTTAATAAACACTGACTTTAAAATCATTCACAGTGTTGTATACATTTTTTTAGACACCTATATTCAAGAATTGGAGAAAAATCCAAATAAATCACCAAGACACAACATAATTAAACTTCTGAAACTAAAAGCAAAAGGTGAAAAAAATCCTAAAAACAGCTACAAACGAACAGCAATTCCTTGAAAAGATTTTTCTTTTGCAATCATGAAGGCCAAAAGGAAGTAGCACAACATTTTGTAAGTGCCCAAAGAAAAACTGTCAACTCTGAAGCCTAAATCTGATGAAATTATCCTTCAAAAATGAAGGGGAAATAAAGATATTTTCAAATGAGGGGCAACTAAGAGAATTTGTTGCTAGCAGACCTGTCCTTAAAGAGTGTCTAAAGGAAGCCCTCCAAAAATAAAGACAGTGATACTCAAGGAGACTAAGGCCCTGAGAAATAAAGGAAGAACAATGGAATGAATTATCCTTCACCTCATGATTTTCCTTAATCATATTTTATGGTTGAAGCAAAAGTTATTCCACCACCTATTGTGGTGCTCAGTGTATGTAGAATACTTAAGAAAATCATGTTTTTGAAGGGGGAAGATTAAAAAAAATATAAATGTAGCTAAGTGTTCTGTACTTTACTCAAAATAGTGAAACATCCACACCAGTAAACTGTGATTACATTCCTTACATATATGACAATCCTAAAGAAAACTCTAATAAAACTATGCAAATTAATATACTCAAAGACTGTATCAATCAGTGAAAATGGAACTCTTAAAAACATTCAAGTGACTGACAGGCAAGAAAAAATAAGCAGGAATGAGAAAGAGAAGAAACAAGCAGAAGATAATAAAGCAACAGACTTAGCTTTGATATCTCGGTAATTGCTTTAAAAGTAAATAAGTACATCAAACAAAAGAGATTTGGAAGAGCAAGTTAAAAATAATAACCCAACTAACTATATATTGTCTACAAGAAATTCACTTCAAACATAATGACATAGGTAAGTTCAAAGTAAAAGTATGAGAAAATAGTATCTCCAAGCCAAATAGTTTCACTGGAGTATTTTACCAAACATTGAAAGAATTAATACCAATTTTATACAATCTATTTCAGAAAATAGGAGAGGAGGGACACTTCCCAAGTCATAAACCAGTTTTTCCCTGATACCAAAACTACACAGAGATAGCACAACAAAGAAAACTAGAGACCAATATCCCTCAGGAATTTAGACGCAAAAATTCTCAAGAAAATGTTAACAAATCAAATGCAAGAATGTATAGAAAGAATAATAAACCATGACATAGCAGGATTCATTCCATGTAAGTAAAGTCGGTTCAATATTTGAAAATCAAAAAGGAAGCTCATATGATTATCTCAATTTATGCAGGAAAAGCATTTGACTAAATACAGGAACCAGACTATTCATGATAAAAATTCTCAGTACACCTAGAATAAAGAGGGACTTCCTTAACCTCATAAAGAGGATATACAAAGCCTAGGGCTAACATTATACTTAATGGTGAAGATTGAATCCTTTCCCTTTAAGACTGAGACTAAGGCAAGAATGTCTGCTCTCATCACTCTTATTCAACATATAACTGGAAGTTCTAACCACTGTAAAAAGGCAAGAAAAAAGCAAAAAAAAAAAGGCATATAGATTGAAAATGAATAAAAATGCCTCTACACGATTGCCTACATAGAAAATTCCAATAAGTGTACAAAAAAATCATCTAGAACTAAGTGAATTCAGCAAGGTGGCAGGATATAATAGTAAAATGACCATGCAAAAATCAATTGTATTTCTATATACTGACAATGAAAAAGTGGAAATTAAAATAAAAAATACCATTTAAAATTGCTCCAAAAAAATGAAATACTTAGGTATAAATCTAATAAAGTGTGCAACAAGCTCTATATGATGAACTTTATGATGAGAGAAATCAGTGAAGTCCTAAATAATTGGAGAGACATACCATGGTCAAGATTTGAAATTCTCAACATAGTAAAGGTGATAATTCTCCCCAAATTGATCTACAGGTTTACCACAGTTCATATAAAAATCTCAGCAAGGTTGCTCTAGCCAGTTTTGCTCAGTGGATAGAGCATCGGCCTTCGAACTGAAGGGTCCCGGGTTCGACTCTGGTCAAGTGCATGTACCTTGGTTGCAGGTTCCCCAGCCATGGTCAGGTGCATGCAGGAGGCAACCAATTCTTCTCTCTGTCTCTCCCTCTCCCTTCCACTCTCTCTAAAAATCAATGGGAAAATATCCTCAGGTGAGGATTAACAACAATAAAAAAAAAAATCTCAACAAGGTTTACTTCATAGATACAGGAAATCTTTTTCAATAATTTAGATGGAAAAGGAAAGGCCCTGAAGTAGCCAAAACAATTTTTAAAAAGAAAAATAAAATAGGGGTAATCACTCTTCCAGATGTTAAGGCTTTACCATTAGCTACAGGAATAAAAAGAGTGTGATATTGGCAGAGGAATCGTCACACAGACCAATGGAAACAGGTAGAGAATGAAGAAAAAGAGCTACACAAATATGCTCAATTAATTTTTGATGAAGGAACAAAGCATTTCTATGAGGGATGGGTAGCTTTCTTATTAAATAGTGCTGGAGCAACTAGATACCCATAACAACAACAACAGAAAACTGAACTAATCCTCCCACGTTATGCAAATTTTAGCTAAAAATGGACCATGAATGTAAATGTGAAATGTGAGTAAAACGTGATGCTATAAAACTTCTAGAAAAAAGTAGGACTCCTCAGGATCTAAAATTATACAGAGAGTTATTAAAAAAACCAAAAGCATTATGCATAAAAGAAATAATAAACTAATTGCACCTCATCAAATTTAAAAACTTTTACTCAACAATAGACCCTGTAAAGAGTATAAAAACACAAATTACAGATGGACAGCAAATACCTGTGAATTACACAACTAACAAAGGACTATAGAAACTCTGAAAACCCAGTATTAAAAAGAACAACAATCCAATTAGAAAATGGACAAAAGACATGCATGGACATTTCATCAAAGAAGATATATAGATAACAGATAAGCATATGAAAAAAATGTCAACATCATTAGTCATTAGAAAAGTGCCAGTTAACACTACAATGAGGAGAGAGAAAAATGGTGGCTGAATAGGCAGACATGTCCTGGGCCTTGTCCTGGAGCAGATAGAAGGAGCAACTAAATCAAATAACATCCGACTGGAATTGGTGAATGAGCCAGGAAGGGCAGATGATGCCTGAAGAATGGTAGGATCAGGTATCTGGGCTGGAGAGAGACACGTGACCACCAGGCCGAGAGGGTCAGAAGGAAGCTGCATTGCACCAAGTCCATGTCCCTTGGGGACAGGCGTAACATCCAACTGTGGAAAGAAAGTCAAAAGGGGTGCTGGTGGCTGGGGAATCTAGATCTAACTCCATAGCCACGAGAAGCAGCACCCAGAAAGGCAGTCTGAAGAGCTGCCCCAGCCACATGGTGCCAAGGAGGAGAGAAACTTGCATAAATGGTTGTGTTACACCCACATTGCATGATCCCCAAAGACCACCAGTGAGCCCCGACTCTGATGCAAAAAAAAACATAGAGCCTTTATTCGAGCTAGCTCAGCTCCGTCCCACACACTCACCGACACAGCAGCAGGGCGGGGAGAGAGCACGAGTTTCAGGAAAACAAAGAATTTATAGGGGGTCTGGAAGTAGTGGGTGGGGTAATGTGTGTGGCCCCTGTTGATTGGTCGAGGGAAGGGCCAGGGTTTGGTTGCACAGGGGGCAGGATGCAGTTAGACTTGGGTCATTTCCTCTGCATCCCTATTGGCCGGTTTGAGTCAATCTTGCATCGCCCTTTCATTCCCCCCTTGTCATGAGACTCATGGGCCCAATCATGGGCCAGTTTCTACCTCACCATCACCTGCTGCTAGAGGTCTCCCCTCCAGTTCATTGATTTGCAAATATACTCCTTTCCCCCCGAGGCCCTGAATGGAATATTCTGTTTATCTACCCTTCCCCAAAGCCCCCTGCTCTCCCGCAGGACAGGTCCTGACATTCCTTGCAACATGCTACAGGCTGATAACCACTAGGACAAGGAGTAGTTATGACTATTCCTGTCAAGCAAATGTCCTTGCTGCGTGGGACAGAGCTCCCTTTTCCGTGTCCTGCATACGAGGAAGAAGGCCTAAACAGGTTCCTTCCCTGGAGGCGCCCTTCGTAGCAGGGGGCCTCCCAGACCTTTGCCAGGTCCTTTAGCCTTGACAGGTCTGAGTTCGCATTAGGTGATGCTGGAGGGCTCTGCACCTCCAGTCCATCCCTGGGGCCCCGTCCGACTGCTCGCTGGGCATCTTGCAGAAGCATCAGAAACACCTCCTCCAAGGTGGTATCTGCAACTCTGCAACCTGCCAGGTGCACGTGGTGCCGAGGGACAGCCTCCTCCATGGGCCTCTGAACAGGGCATCAGCCCCACGTCCCGGAGTCTTTTCACCCTGCTGCCGGTGCCCCGGCCGGGTAAGAGCAGCAGGTGCTCCAGGACAGTGAGCCCATCCAACAGGACATCCCACTGAGGACATACTCCCAGCTCCTTTCTGACCACAGCCAAGTCTGCCTGAAGGTTCCTGCCATCCACGAGGGTGGCCCCAGAGGTGGGCGTATGAAGCCCTATCACCAGTGACCTTCCACTCAGGCTGGGCTTCCCTCACTTGGGAGTGGTGGACCCAGGCGCTCAGTCCTGCAACCCCAAGAGCCGTGGGGGTGGCCAGGATGATGGCACGTGGTCCCCTCCAGGCAGGAGCCAGTCCCTGGGTGGCCCCCACCCCAACAGAGTCACCAGGCCGGAAGGCAGAACTTCTCGGACGTGGGACGTGCTCCATGTTCCTGGACTGCCCTCCGGGTAGGCTGTAAAGCCTGCAAGAACTTGAGTAAAATTAGTTATGTATTTCAGCCTTTACCCACCAGAATCTGTAGAGGCCCTACTGGTTTCCAGGGCAGCCTTCCAGGCTGCTTCATCTGCAGCCCAGTTGCCCCTTGCCTCTGTGAAGTTTCCATACCCTGCAACAGCTCTCTGTCCCAATCTGAGCTCGGCCAAGTTTCTGTATGTTCCCTGGGTCCCACTCTGAGCTGGGCATGGGAAGCAGGAAGCAGCCATGGGGGCAGGAGATCCCCCTCAGAAGGGGCAAGAGTTTAAGCTCATGTATTGTTGGGGTGCTGAGGATTTGTGCCCCACCTCTGTTGACCCCCAAGTTCTCTCCTGATGGCCCCTATGCAACTGTGCCTGTCTTAGGTCGTTCCTCCCTAAGGAATCTTACCCGTCATTGGCTAACCAGCCATCCTCTGGGGCCAAATAGGGTAATGTGAGGTTCAGTTAACCTATGCCCCTGTGGCATCCATGCCCAGCAACCATCTTGGGATCCCCTCACCTGCTGGTGGGGGCCCCAGCATAAATGGATGACTCACGCATTTGATATCCAGCACTCTAACTGGATACAATTGGGTCAAGTCTCTCTGGAGCCATGTCTGATGAAGAGGCAGGCATACCTCTGCAAAGTGCAGACTACAAGTTGAATATGCAGCCTCTGGTCCTCCCAACCCAAAGGGATCTCAATTCTGAAAACCATGGGATCCAAATTCGACAGAATGCTGCTGCTCTCAGGAATTCCCGACTCTATTGCCAGGTATTAGGGCTGGGAGTGGCACATACCGCCTGCTTCCTTTGTCCCTAGACTTTATTTCCCTTGACTTGCAGATTTGAACAGGCTGTGCTCCAGGCATTAACTTGATTAGCACTGGGGCGTGGTCCTTAGCCAGGCCTGGAGGACAGCGAGATTTATGTTCTCTTTGACTTGGGGGTATAAAGTCTCCATTCTTCCTCCCCCAGTACTGCCAAAAACAGGGCCATCGAGGAAGTCTCTCCACCCAGGCGAAACTGTGCTGAGCCATCTGGCACCATACTCCTTCAGCACAACCAACCAGTTCCATTCCCAAGTGTAAATTTCACTAGCTAAACAATTTTAAGCAAGCAACAAAGATGCATATTTAAACAATAACGATAGATAACATTCCCCATTAAAACCTTGGTGCATACTCCATTTGCATTACAGAATACCACCAATCGGCCTTAATTCAACACGGCAGGGAGCAGGGCCCTTAATTTCTTTGCCCTGTGGAGCTGTGAGCCCTGACCCTGAGATCCCATTCTAGTTCAGTAAGCTAACATTTCCTTTTTGTGATTAGCAAATTCAGAGGGAGGGGCGGCTCCCACCTTTCCAAGATGGCATTTCCCATGAAAGCCACATGCAATGCCCCCACCTTTCCAAGATGGCATCCCCCATGAAAGCCACATGCAATGCCCCCACCTTTCCAAGATGGCATCCCCCATGAAAGCCACATGCAATGCCCCCACCTTTCCAAGATGGCATCTCCCATGAAAGCCACGTGCAATGCCACTCAAACCCCTTTTCAGATATAAGAGATAACTTGCTTATATTATATGACTTAATGAGACAAAACTCAGACAATAAACATTAAAACAGCACATTTTTAACTTTTATACTGTAGATACAAGAGAAAAATTTAGATTAAAACCTTTATCTTTTGCAAAGGAGCAAGTTTTTGCTGGGAGCCTGAAGAATTTAATATGCAAATTAATCACATTCCTGGACTGAGGCTTTGTGGCAGGATTTTTTAAAAAGACAATTTTTTTTCCTTTATGGACATTGGGTAAAATACTGCTCACCACCCTAATCGGCAGCCCCCACCTGGCTGTTTCCCAGCGATTGACCATGCCCTTTTGTTGGTAAGGCCCACCAGGTTTTCCTTCCATAGTAAATAGCTTCCTCTGGCCTGCTTCTGCTACCAAAACCTTACTCTGTTCCTTCTTGTAGCAATTCCAAAATTCCTTAACATACATTCTAAGTCAGTTGAATTTGAGGAGGAGCTATTACCATGTTGCAGGGAGGGACCAGGTTGAAAAGAACTAATCAAACAAACAGAGAAACACTTTTACACTGGCGCGTACTACATTTACACCACAGAAAAACAGTGGGAGTTTTAGAGAACCATTCGTCAGTCACCTTAGTACACCTCCTTCTTGGAGGCTGGGACCTGTGGGGAGCAAACTGACTTTTGCACTCCACTACAGCGGGCAGACCAGTTAACTCTCTCAGTAGACTAGCCCAACTGGAGCTGAGCAGATAACAAAGAAACACAGAAACAGACACACAAAGGGCCCACAGGAACAACCTCCAACTCCGTGGAAGCAAAACCGAAAGCAGGAGCAACCCGTCTCATTTCAGACCCTGGAGAGGAAATTTCCCATCTCTCCTGTCTGAAATCCTGGAGGGGAAAACACATCCCTCGTGAGGGGTATACACATCCCTCCCGGGAAGATCAGAACATCTTCCGAATCTTCCGGCCTGTGGCCTTTCCTGGCACATCTGCCTGGGCCTCTTCTGGCACTACTACAAATGAGCTCACACAGAAGAGACAGACATGACAGACACCTACCGCGGCCAATCAGGCTCTCCGGGTCAGGGGTCCCTTGGAGGTCTTGGGGATCCCGGACGAGCCTCCAAATGTTACACCCAGATTTCGTGATGCCCAAAGACCACCAGTGAGCCCCAACTCTGATGCAAAAAAAAACATAGAGCCTTTATTCGAGCTAGCTTGGGTTCCATCCCACACACTCACCGACACAGCAGCAGGGCAGGGAGAGATCACGAGTTTCAGGAAAACAAAGGATTTATAGGGGGTCTGGAAGTAGTGGGTGGGGTAACGTGTGTGGCCCCTGTTGATTGGTCGAGGGAAGGGCCAGGGTTTGGTTGCACAGGGGGCAGGATGCAGTTAGACTTGGGTCATTTCCTCTGCATCCCTATTGGCCGGTTTGAGTCAATCTTGCACCACCCTTTCAGTTGTTTTGTCTTTGCTTTTATTCACTAAAATCAGTTCATAGGACCTTTCAATTATAAACACTCACTCAAGGCTGCAGTGCAGGTAGAGGTGCAGATTTTTAGAGTCTTGGGACAGGATGTAGAGGTGAGCAGTACAGGGAGATGTGACTAGGAATCCAGCACTAAGCAGCCATTTTTCTCCTGAAGAGCCAGCCCCTCCCACGGGATCAAGATAGCTAAAACAGCCACACCCAGCCAACACCTCAAGTTTTACAGAAGAAACAAATACTCTGAACAGCCCCAAAGAGCCCTCAAGGATTGGGTTGAATAGGAGCCAATCCCACAAAGCATTACAACACCACTCCCACCTAAAACATCAGAAACAGATGCTTGAGTGATTAAGAGTGACAACAGACAGGCAAAGTGGGCAGGTTGGTCCCACCTGCTTGCAGTCAAGGCTGTGGAGACAAACAGAGGAGCAGTGGATAGCTTTTCTTAATAACTAAAAGGAAACTGAGAAGAGGCAGACAGAAGAGAAGAGTGGGGTCTTCAACCAGCCCCCATGGGGCATTAAAACTCAGCTGAAGTGAACAACACTTCATTTTTTTAAAATATATTTTTATTGATTTTAGAGAAGGGAAAAAGAGAAAGAGATAGAAAATAAATGATGAGAGAGAATCATTGATCAGCTGCCTCCTGCATGCCCCCTACTGGGGATTGAGCCAGAAACCCAGGCATGTGCCCTTGATCAGAATCAAACCTGGGACTACTAGGGCTATCTTTTTTTTTAATTTTTCTTTTTGTTGTTTTTATTTTAAACTTTTATTTATTTGTATTATTTTTTTCTTCATTCTATTTTTATTTTTAATGTTATTTTATCTTATTTTTTCCACCCTTTTCCTCCTCACTTCTCCCTTTTTCATCTTGTTTTCTCTTCTGTCCTAGCTTTAGTTTTCCCTTTCTTTTCTTTTTACCTTTGTTAAAAATTGATCTTCTTTATCTGCTTTATTGACATTTTATTATTGTAGTTTCTGTTGGCTTACTCATATATCTAATTTCCTCTCCCCTGCTACAAATCCATGTGCCCTTCTCTTTCTTTGCTAGTCAATTTTTATATGCTTTTGTTTTTCCTCTTCTCTCTTGCTCTCTTCTTCTCCTAATTTCTTAATTAGTTTCACTCACTAAACTCAAGCATATCTGTTCTCTCTTGTATTCTCCTTTTCCAAAAATAAATGAATAAATAGATAAGTATTTCTTTTAAAATTTATCTTTTTATTTATTTATTTTATTTTCTTCTTACCCACTCATTCTTTTTCTACCTCCTCTATACTGAACCATGGTCCTTCCCCTATTCACTCAACTCCTTAACCCTACTTTCTCTATATAAGATCTGTCTCTACATATTCTGTTCTCCCGTTTTTTCTGGGTTTTTACATTTTTTGGTTTATTTGTTTGTTTTGTGATGTTTTCTCCCCATATAGTTTTTCTTCTTTTTAATTTCTCTCATACCTTTTTTTATTTTTTACATATCATTTTTGCTCTCTTTTCTCTCTCCTAATTCTCTTTTCCCTGGTGGTCAGTTTTATTGGGGTTATCTGTATTGGTAGTACATTCCTATTTTGTTCCATTTGTGCTGTGTCTTGTCAAGTTGTATTCTGTGCTATTGGTTATGAGAGTGAGCCACATAACTAGACACTCTGAGAGGATATTTCATCCTGAACAGGAAAATAACACTCAAGACCAAATTACACCAAGAGAGCCCAAATATCCCAAGTATGGGGCATCCCTAGAACACCCAGCCCAGAAGACCAGAGAGACTGCACCACAGGGTCCCAAAAAACAACTACTATATAAGACAAACAAAAACTGTTGGTGGCATAGCAGTTTGATCTAATACATAGAAGCAATAACAAAGGAACAGCAAAAATGGGGAGACAAATAAACAACCGCCATACAAAGGAAAAGAAGGACTCACCAGGAAAGGAAATAAATGAAATGGAGGCAAGCAATTTGTCAGAGAAAGAATGCAGAGCAATGGTTATTAGGACGCTGAAAAGGATGGAAGACAAATTCAACAACATGTGTAAGAATCAAGTGGAAATGAAGAATCAAGAGGAAATGAAGAATGACATAGCTGAAATAAAGAACACAATGGAAAGTTTCAACAGTAGACTAGAAGAAGTTGAGTACCACCATAAGCGCGTTAGAAGACAAGGTAGTAAAAAATACCCAAGCAGAGCAGCAACTGGAAAGAAAAACAACTTAAAAAGCAGGAGGGGAGCCTAAGGGAGCTTTGGGACAGCAAGAAACAGAACAACATCTGCATAATAGGAGTGCCAGAAGGAGAGGAAGCTGAGCAAGAAAACCTATCTGAAGAAATAATGACAGAAAACTTCCCTGGTTTGGGGAAGAAAAAAGTCACACAAGTCCAAGAAGCACACAGAGTCCCAATGAACCCCAAAACACTATTGCCAAGATACATCATATTTAAATTGGCAAGCATCAACGACAAAGTAAGAATCTTAAAGGCTGCCAGAGAGAGACAGAAAGTTATCTACCAGGGATCTTCCATTAGGCCATCAACTGATTTCTCAACAGAAACACATCAGGCCAAAAGGGAATGGAATGAAATATACAAAGTGATGCAAAGGAGGGAACTGAATCCAAGAATACTATACACAGCAAGGCAATCATTCAAAATTGAAGGTGGAATTAGGAGCTTTACACACAAAAAAAGGATAAGGGAGCTTATTACCACCAAGCCAGCAATGCAAGAAATGCTAAAAAGACTGCTGTAAAAAAAAGAAAGAAAGAAAGAAATAGAAAAGGAAGAAGGAACACAGGCATAACAAATAAAAATGGTGACAAATTAGTACATATCAATAATAACCCTGAATGTAAATGGGTTAAGTGCTCCAATCAAAAGACGTAGGATACCTGAATAGATAAGAAACCATAACCCACATATTTGCTGCCTACCAGAGACCCACCTCAGAACAAAGGACTCATATAGACTGATAGTGAGTCTATGCCAAAAAAAAAATTTCAGGCAAATGGAAATGAAAAAAAAAATTTCAGGCAAATGGAAATGAAAAACAAGCAATTCTTATATCTGACAAAATAGACCTCAAAGTGAAGGCCATAACAAGAGATAAGGAAGGCTACTTTATAATACTAAAGGGAGTGATGCAACAAGAGGATGTAACTCTGGTAAACATATGCACCCAGAACAGGAGCACCCAAATACATTTAAAAAAAAACTTCTAGAAAATATCAAGGAAGAGATCAACAGCAATACAATCATAGTAGGGGACTTTAATACCCCATTGATACCACTGGATAAATCCTCTAAACAAAAAATCAGCAAAGAAACAGCAATCCTAAATGATTCACTAAGTCAGATGGAATTAATTGACATCTTCAGAACATTTCACCCCAAAGCTACAGAATATACAGTCTTCTCAAGTACACACAGGTCATTTTCAAAGATAGACCACATATTGGGACACAAGCAAAGCCTCTTCAAATTCAAGAAGACAGAAATCATAACAAGCATATTTTCAGATCACAATGTCATCAAATTAGAAATCAACTACAATAAAAACAATTTTTAAAAATCAAACACTTGGAGGCTAAATAGCATGCTATAAAACAACTAGAGGCCCAGTGCATGAATTCATGCACAGGTGGGGTCCCTCAGCCTGGCCAGCGATTAGGGCTGATCAGGCCAACCGGCTGGGGGGAGGAGTCATGCAGGGTTGGCCGGCCGACTCCCCCATTTGGGGCCATGGGAGGTTGGCTGTGGGAGCACACTGACCATCAGGGGGAAGCTCCTATATTGAGCATCTGCCCCCTGGTGGTCAGTGTGTGTCACAGCGATTGGTCATTTGGTCATTTGCTTAGGTTCTTATATATATAGGTGATTGGGTTACCAAAGAGATCAAAGAAGAAAATTTTAAAATCCTGGAAACAAATGGCAATAAAAACACAACAATCCAAAATCTATGGGACACAATGAAAGCAGTCCTGAAAGTGAAGTTCATAGCTCTACAGGCTTACCTCAAAAAAACAAAACAAAAAAAGCTAATAAATTATGTAACCCTACAACTTAAAGAATTAGAACAAGACAATAAGAAAAGCCCAGAGTAAGCAGACGGAAAGAAATAATAAAGATTAAAGTGGAAATAAATGACATAGAGACAAAAAGACAAAAAAAAACCCACAACAATACAAAAGATCAATAAACCAAGAGCTGGTTATTTGAAAGGATAAATAAGATTGATGAACTTCTAGCCAGGCTCACCAAGAAACAAAGGGAAAGGACCCAAATAAACAAATTCAGAAATGAAAGAGGTGAAGTAATAACCAACCTCACAGATACACAAAGGATTGTAAAAAAAAAAATACTATGAACAGCTCTACTCCAACAAACTGGACAACCTAGGTGAAATGGACATATTCCTAGAAAAATACAAGCTCCCAAAACTCAATCAGGAAGAATTAAAAAAAAAACTGAATAGGCCAATAACTACTGATGAATTGAAGCAGTAATCAAAAAACTTCTAGTAAACAAAATTCCAGTTTCGGATGACTTCACAGGGGAGTTCAACCAAACATTCTAAAAAGAACCAAAACCTATGCTCCTCAGAGTATTCCAAAAAATTCAAGAGGAAGGCACACTTCCAAGCTCTTCCTACGAAGCCAGCATCACCCTAATACTAAAACCAGATAAATACACTATAAAGAATGAGAATTACAGGCCAATAACCCTGATGAACATAGGTGCTAAAATCCTCAACAAAATTCTAGCAAATCGAATCTAGTATTACAATAGAAAAATCATATACCATGACCTAGTGAGATTTATTCTGGGAATGTAAGGCTGGTACAATATCCACAAATCAATAAATATTATACATCACATAAACAAATTGAAAGACAAAAATCACATAATCATATAAATTGCTGCAGAAAAAGCATTTGACAAAATCCAACACCCTCTCTTGATAAAAACTCTCAGCAAAGTGGGAATAGAGGGATCATGCCTCAACACAATAAAAGCCTTATATGGCAAACCTACAGCCAACATCATATTCAATGGGCAAAAACTAAAACCATTTCCCCTAAGGACAGGAACAAGACAGAGATGCCCACTTTCACCACTCCTGTTCAACATAGTGCTGAAAGTGCTAACCATAGTGCTCAGACAATAAAAAGAAATAAAATGCATCCAAATCGGAAAAGAAAAAGTAAAACTGTCATTATTCGCAGATGACATGATATTGTACATAGAAAACTCCAAAGACTCCATCAAAAAACTACTAGACTTAATAAAATAATTCAGCAATGTAGCAGAATACACCATTAACACCCAGAAATCTATGGCTTCTTTATACACCAATAATGAACTCACAGAAAGAGAAACTAAAAAAAAATCCCATTTACCATTGCAACAAAGAAATTAAGATACCTAGAAATAAACTTAACTAAGTAGATAAAAGACCTGTACTTAAATGAAGGAATATACTGTGTTTATGGATTGGTAGAATTAACATCATTAAAATGCCATACTATCCAAAGCAATCTATAGATTCAATGGACTTCCCATTAAAATACCAACAGCATACTTCAAAGACCTAGAACAAATTCTCCAAAAATTCATCTGGAATGAAAAAAGACCCCAAATAGCTGCACCAATCATGAGAAAGAAGAACAATGTTGAAGGGATCACAATACCAGATATCAAGCTATACTACAAAGCCATTGTTCTCAAAACTGCCTGGTACTGGCACAAGAACAGACATATAGACCAGTGGAACAGAATAGAGAACCCAGAAATTGACCCAAGCCATTATACTCAATTAATATTTGACAAAGGAGGCAAGAGCATACAATGGAGTCAAAACAACCTCTTTAATAAATGGTGCTGGGAAATTTGGTCAAATACATGCAAAAAAATGAAACTAGGCCATCAACTTACACCATACACATAAATAAACTCAAAATGGCTAATGGACTTGAATGTAAGACAGGAAACCATAAAAATCCTACAAGATTCCATAGGAAACAAACTTGCAGACATATGTCGTAGCAATATCTTTATAGACACAGATCCTAGGGTAAGAGAGACTAAGGGGAAAATAAACAAATGGGACTACATCAAAATAAAAAGCTTCTGCAAGCAAAAGAAACCATCAACAAAACAACAAGAAAGCCCACTGCATGAGAGAATATATTTGCCAAGTTATCTCCAATAAGGGTTTAATCTCCAACATTTACAGGGAACTCATACAACTTAACAAAAGATAAACAATACAATCAAAAAATGGGCAAAGGACCTCAATAGATACTTTTTGAAAGAGGACATTCAGAAAGCAAAGAGACATATGAAAACATGCTTAAAGTCACTAATCATCCGAGAAATGCAAAGCAAAATGACAATGAGGTACCACCTAACACCTGTCAGAATGGCTATCATCAACAAATCAACAAATGACAAGTGCTGGAGAGCGTTAAGGAGAAAAAGGAACCCCCTTCCCTGCTGGTGGGAATGCAGACTGGTGCAGCCTTTGTGGAAAACAGTATGGTGTTTCCTCAAAAATTTAAAAATGGAACTGCCATTTGACCCAGTAATACCACTTCTAGGAATATATCCCAAGAAAACAGAAACACCAATCAGAAAGGATTTATGCACCCCTATGTTCATAGCAGCACAATTTACCATAGCTAAGATTTGGAAACAGCCTGAGTGCCCGTCAGCAGATGAGTGGATTAGAAAACAGTGGCACATCTACACAATGGAATACTATGCTGCTGTAAAAAAGAAGGAATTCTTACCATTTGCGGCAGCATGGATGGAAGTGGAGAGCATTATGCTAAGTGAAATAAGCCAGGCAATGAAAGAAAAATACCACATGATCTCACTCATTTATGAATAATAAAGAACATTATAACCTGATGAACAAAAAGATAGATTCAGAGGCAGAGAAGCATCAAACAGACTGTCAAATTACAGCGGGAAGGCTGGGGAGTGTTGGAGGGGGATGGTAAGAGATCAACCGAACGACTTGTATGCATGCATACAAGCATAATCAATGGATGCAAGACACTGGGGGTGGGGGGTGAGGGCATGTGATGGGGGGTAGGGGAGGTTGGGGGAAAGTCAATGGGAGAAAAAAGGAGACATATGTACTACTCTTTGTAATACTTTAAACAATAAAATTAAAATTAAAAAGAAACATCGATGAGATAGAATCATTGATTGGCTACCTCCTGCACGCCCCCTACTGAGGACCGAAATCACAACCTGGGAATGTGCCCTTGACCTGAATTGAACCTGGGACCCCTGAGTCCCCAAGCCAATGCTCTATCCACTGAGCCAAACCGGCTAGGGTGGAAATTAGCTATATTGAAATATTTTAAGAATCATGATAGTAACAATATTTATGTGCTTATATTTGATATAGCATATCAAATAACAAGATCTAATATTTACCAATTTTCAAAATAGTAAATGAGTAAATATATTTCAAGACACTCCCAACATTTTCTTTTAGGCTGATGAAAGTGCCCACGGAGGCAGAGAATTTGCCCAGGGGATCATCAGTCAAAAGACACTGCCCATGTGGGTGCTCTCCAGATAAACATCAATCCACTGTGGTTTCCTGGGGACCTGGAAGGCCCACCGACAATGTCGGGTTTTGGAAACTGTATAGGCCTCATGCTTCCCATCCCAAACAAAAATTAACTTTCCCTAAACTTTTTTTAGGCCAATTTCCATAAGAAACATCAGATTCCCCTCCTAGTCCAGCATACTGCTCTCATTCTAGTCCTATCTAATAAAGAGGGAATATGCTAATTGACTCTCATGCTATCGCAAAGATGGCAGTGCCCACAGCCAATAAGGAGAGAATATGCTAATTGACTGCTCCACCCTTAAAGATGGTGGCACCCACAGCCAATAAGGAAGGAATATGCTAATTGACTGCCATGATGGCAGTGCTCACAGCCACAAGATGGCGGTGCCTGGTCCCCTCAGCTCCACTGCAGCTGCCTCCAGAGTCCCCTACTCCCCTCAACCCCCCAGCCCCCCCAGATCCAGCCCAAGGCACAAGCAAGCCTTGGATATTGGGCCGCCCGAGGTTCAGGTACCAGGACCAGCTGAGTCTTGCACTGCCAGCAGTGGCAGCAGCAGAGGTGTGACAGAGGTGTCGCCTTCCCCTGATTGCCAGGTCACCTCCTGCCCCTGAGGGCTCCTGGACTGTGAGAGGAGGCAGGCCAGGCTGAGGGATCCTCCTCCAGTGCATGAATTTTCATGCACTGGGCCTCTAGTATCCTTTAAAAAAAAACAAAAAACACATGATTTGCCCATAGGCTAAGGTGACCAGATGTCCCGCTTTTGGCGGGACAATTCCAATTTTGAACAATTTGTCCCGCGTCCCATGGCGTTTTAAAAAAAGTCCCGATTTTTGGAAAGAATGCACGACAATCCAGGGAACGGCGGGAGAACGGGAAGGGAATATACAGTTTTTGGCGGCCAAGCGGTCAATGTTGTCCCGCTTTACCAATGTTAAAATCTGGTCACCTTACCATAGGCCTTAAATCAAACACTCTTAAGGGCTACCCTGTATTTGTACTTTCAGTAACAGGAGACAGTCAGTATCCTTATCTACCAGGCATGTTTGAAGGTGTTTGGTCTGTTTAGTTATTTAAAACCAAAGTTTCATAATCAATCCAGATCTTTGGGGACCGTGGCTGGGGTGGGGCCAGGGACGACGCCTCCACTTTCTTCTTTATGCCTTTCTGCTATTTAGTCTAAATTTTTTTGAAACCATGAACAAAAGTTATTTTTTAACAATGAAAAACATGGTTTGAATAACATATACTCAAAAACAAATAGATTTGCTGTCTTTCCCCTTCCCATACTTCTCTAAGGTGAACCTGAGCTCTGAAATGGGAGTGTCTCCCACATGCTAAGGCATTGAGGCACCTTCTCTTGACTGCGTGAAACCAAGGTCAGACAGGCGCCTGGAGAATCAGCCGGCAGGGAGCTGTGTGTGGTGGAGTCTTACCAGAGAGCAGATCTTGGGCCTTTGCTTCACACTGCATCTATTCTTTCTTCCCGAAGAAACTTCTCCAATATTTCTCAGGAAAAAGTCTTCACATATGCGCCTTGAGTGAAATTGAAGACAATCCAGTTCCATTAGAGGACATGTGACTTCTTCCTGGCCAGGGTAGTACATTGCCCTAAACATGGTGTTTGGTTCAAGGATGCAAATGACTCAGTCAGCTGTTGAGAGAAGCTCTCACCTTCCTTCTCATCTTGAATCCTGTAGGAGTGGGCATCCATTCTGTTTCCTTATGGCTCCTGATGACAAAGTCAACATGGGGGTTAGCAGAGCTGAGAGGTGCACTGGCCCCCAGATCAAGCCACACCTGAAGCTGATGAAATCTTTCTGGCTTTTTACAGTGATGTGAGCCAACTGATTCCTTTGTTTTCTTAAAACTATTGGAGATGATTTTTCAATCAATGGCAGGATAATACAGAGAACCAGGAGACGAAGGACACTGAGGAGATTTGACTGGGACCTGCAATCTTTACTTGTAATAGTGGGCTCTTTCAGAAGAAAACTGGAGGCCCTGAGTCCATCGAAGGGAAAACAGATGGGATCTTGGTCACCAGTGCTGGCTTTTGGCCAGCAAGTCTTTACCCTGAGAGGAGGCCTCAGACTATCAGAGCTGCGTGGCTTTGCAGGGTCCACAGTTCAGGCTCACCAAGCAATTTCTAGCATGACTTTGTTTGCCATGTGCTTCCCTACTGGGAGACAATGAGCGAATTTTCCACTGCCAACATCCTGGTCACACAGTAGTTGGGTTTGTCTTGCAAATAAACTTTGGAACCTGCTTCATTTGGCCGTCTCTTGTGCATGTATAGTTATTGCAGTCAGCCTGATCAAACTCTCCCATCTCTGGGGCTTCTGCAAATTCCAGTTGCTGCACCCATACATTGATGGTTCACACCCTACACTGACCCTGAGTTTGCATTCTAGGGCTCCAGACATCACTGAGAAATAGACACTAGAGCAACAATAGTCATGGCCACCACTCGGTTGTTAGTCTTTATTATTCATTTGCCCGTCCACTATCCAATACATTTACTGAAGATCAACTTAGAAATATTTGGTTGCAAGTGTCAGAAGCCCAACTCTAATGTAAGCAAACAATAAATTATTGGCTCATGTAACTGGGATAGGTCACGGCTACAAGGAAAAATTACCGAAATCAGGACTTCAGCACCTGGCACCAAGGTGGTCTCTCCTCATCACTTCATCTCTCCAAGTGTTGGGGAAGATGCACCGGCTGCCACCAGTTCATGCTGGCCTAGCTTAGCACCCAAATGAAACAAGAACTCTCTTCCTACACCTACTCAGCAATCCCAGGTTGTCACATGCCCACCCCTAGACCCATGGGGTACAGTGCTTATAACAAACAAAGGAGCTGAGAAAGCCTGTGGGTAGAAAAGACTCAAAAGCAATTCCAGTTGGCAGCATGGAGGTATCATGATTCAGATTTGACACAGCTCACTGCCTGGCAGGGGAGACGATGACTGTAGGATTTGCTAAGAGTCGTGACAGCAGGAAAGGGGCTGGGAGGCTGAGGAGACAGTGACTAACTCTTCCAGGGAAGCTTTCTCAGAAGAGGGGTGAGATGGAATCTGCTCCCCTTCTTCTTTCCACCCACAATTCTCCGAGGAAAGGTCCTTTTCCCACTCTCAGTACACCTGGTTCATGTGGGGCTGACCTCCAACCTTGCTGCAGGGTTCTGACCAGGCGAATGAGAGCTGCCCTGGGTTTTTGCTCAAATGATTAGGAAATAAATACTCTCTACCCAAGTCGAGAAGCTGGTAGAATCTAAGCCTACATGTGGTAGTGGCCATCTCTCCTGCCTGGCCACACAGCCTGTGTGAAGAAGCCAGCGGGGAGGAGTGCAGAGTGAAGGGTGGTTGAGTACGATTGGTTCTTTTTACTTTTCAGCTACATTCAATATTATTAGTTTCAGATGTACAGCATAGTGATTAGACAATCATGTCCTTACAGAGTGGTCCCCTCTGATATTTTAAGTACCCACCTGGCACCATAGTTATTATATTATTGACTATACTAGAGGCCCGGTGCATGAAATTCATGCACTGGAGGGGGGCCCTCAGCCCGGCCTGTGCCCTCTCGCAGTCTGGGAACCCTTGGGGGATGTCCGACTGACCACTTAAGCCTGTCAGTCAGACATTCTTAGTGCTGCCGCAGTGCACTCGCCAGCCATGAGCTGTGAGCTGTAAGCTCTGCTTCTGGCTGAGCGGCACTACCCCCGTGGGAGTGCACTGACCACCAGGGGGCAGTCCCTGCGCCAAGTGTCTGCTCCCTGGTGGTCAGCGCGCATCATAGTGACCCGTCATTCTGCTGTTTGGTTGATTTGCATATTACCCTTTTATTATATAGGAGTCTCTATACTGTAATTTACATCCCTGTGACTATTCTGAAACTACCCATTGTATTTCTTGATCCCTTCACCTTTTCACCCAGCTCCCCAAACCCCTCCTCTGTCAACTGCCACTCTGTTTTCTATATCCATGAGTCTGTTTCTATTTTCTTCATGTTGTTCTTTAATTCCAATTACAAATGGAATCTTATGGTGTTTATCTTGTGAGATGGGTTCTTGATGGCATCTTATGATGACCAACCTTCTCAGTTATGAGACACCTGAATACATGAATGACCTTTTTCTGCATCAAGTCTACTTGAGTTGGGGTTTCGTAACTTGCAATAGAAGATCTTGCATAACATGGGATCTGGAAAGCTGACAGGCATTTGCTGGTATTTTCTTCAGATATTCAGAAAGAACAGGACGTGCACAGGCAGGTTACCCTCTCTTGGGCACCCCAAATCTACCCAGATAGCCCCAAATTAGCCCACCCCTCATTGTATGCACATGCAGCTCTTGCGTTATATCCTCTTCTCTTGAATCTGGACTTGGCTTTGATGCTATGACTGATGGACTCCAGAAGTGACATTCTTCAGAAGGTCTGGAAGCTTCTTCCTCCCCTATGGAGCCCTGGGTTGCCATGCAAGGCATGCAGGATCACCAGACTGACTACAGTAAAAGTGGAGAATGAGATGTGACAGAGATCCCACTGGGGGTACCAAGGTGCCGGATGTCCAACTCCCAACCACCATCTCCTTAGAGGCATGAAAGAACCCAAGCTAGACCAGCAGAGCTGTCTAGCTGGGCACCAGGATCTCGAGCTATAATAAACTTGTTTTACATCACTAAGGTTTTTATCACGCAGCTGGACTTCCCCTCCCCCATATACATGGTGCCAATCACCAAAAGTAGTTCCCTCTGGGCAGATGAAATACCAAAAGATCCCCCTCCCTCCAGGCTGGACCAGGACACAGCACGGACTGGGGAGAGGACCAGCTGGATGTCCCACACAGCAGCCTGGGGTTGGAGGACGTGGAGGGATGCCCACAGGTAGCCATCAGCCTGCACTTTGTCTTTTTTTTTTTTT
>PVJC01019290.1:0-13937 GCA_004026665.1 Murina feae
GGGAGAAGCTGTGTTTCTTACTGCGAGTGTGCTGGGTAGAGAGCAGCACAGAACTGCCCGGGCACTTCTCTTAGGGTGTCCAGGGGAAAGACGGAGTGTCACCAAATTATGTGATCACCCGAAAGGCCACAGCTCCAAAGTATCCCAAATTCACAGTAGGGTCAAATCCCATTCATTGGATAATTCTCCTCTACGTGATCATTGTAAAGCTCTAAGGATTGGAAATTATATTTTACTCACAATTTTAAAAATTTACAGTATATGGTGGCCTCTAGGCTCACAGCTTTCAAAAGGCCTGAACACACAGTACGTGGGCTTTCTGATGCATGTATGTGTGTGCATGTATGTGCAGGGGTGGGGGCGGAGAGAGAGAGAGAGAGAGAGAGAGAGAGAGAGAGAGAGAGAGAGTAGAGGACTCCCTGCTGTGATCAGACAACAGTCAGGAAGTCTAGAGTTAACGTTCGCACTGTCAGCAGCCACATAGGAGAGCAGGCCTCATCTCAGATTCCTGGGCTGTCGTCAGTCTGCTTCAGGGTTTCAATGTGCCTCAGTGTCTGTTTCGTATTTAGCTCTGTTCCACATATAACACCACACCAGACCTGTAGCGGTTTTGCTGTTAGAAGATGGTTAATATCTGAAGAGGGTGGGTGCCCCTATCAACCACCCCTAGGGGAGGCGTGGAGCTGGGAAGATAACGATCAGTTTTGTGGAGAAAACCACACAGACTCAAACACCAGAAACTGATATTTAAGCCCCAAACCCATAAGGGACCCCACGTTTCCACATTAGCTGGCCTTGTCTGTTTCTCCTCATCAGCAAACATATGTTCTCCATGGAAGCAGCCGAGCCCATCTGAACCAGTTTCTATTTCTGTAAGAAGTGGGAGGGGGAGGAGAAAGGGAGGCGAAATTTCACATTGCAGTCCTGTGTGGAGCTATAAATATTGGAAAGCTATGGGTTCTCATCTGCCTGGATGACACCACAAAGGCCAGCGGAGCCTTTCTGAGCTGATGCAGCTCTGGCCCTGCCCTCAGAGCACTGCAGAGGTGCTGGCTGGGCTCTGGAGCAGGGAGACCTGGTTTGCATCCCAGTTCTGCAACATAATATTGTGTGACCTTGAGAAATGTAATTTGCTCCCATTTTCCAATTTCAACTATCCCTCTCTGACCACCATCTTCCACCTTCCCAATTCCCTGCTTCCATCAGTACTTCAGCTCCATTAGCACCTCAGCCCTCATCAGGACATCAGGACCTTCTGTCGGTTCATCTAACCCCCACATAGCCTCTTTTCACTCATTAGCTATTTTAACATTCCAGGGCCATTGAGTAATTTCCCCCTTGCATATATCCCTAATTTCCTGTTCTCTTTCTCACTTTGGCATACTTGTTTGGCTAAACCACAAACCTAGTTAAACCTGCCTCTTTGCCTACATTCAATTTCCTTACTATCTGATGCTTCTCTAATCTTTGCACACCTCCTCTCCCATTCTTCATCAGAGTTACTGGCCTTGCTTCCCACTTTCCAAAGAAAAATGAGTCAGAAGAGAGAACTACCACAAACTCCCACGCCCATTCGTCTTCCTGTATCTCATTTCTGTTACTATGGATGAATCCTGTGTTCTCAGCTGAGCAAACTTGCCACTTATTTCTTTTCTGCATCATCAAAATTTCCTTCTCTATTTGAACCACTCCCATGCTGTATCCTGTTTCACTACAAACCCTCTTTTGACATCCCACTTTCCTCTATAGCTATAGCCCTACTTCTCTCTTTCTTTTCATAGAAAAATTTTTACAAGAGCAATAGTCACTACCTCCAAAGAATTCCTTCATTGAATCCACTCCAATCAAGGTCTTGATCTAATGAAAACATTCTTATTAAGACCACCAATGACTTCTATATTTCTAAATGCAATGACAGGTACTCAGTATATATTTGTGGAGTGAATGAATAAAACATTCCAAACCTCTCTTTATTCATATATAATATAAAATAATACCTACTTTTGAGATTTATTGTGAGGATTGATCAATATACTATAAGCAAATGATTTAGCAGAATAAGTACTGTATTATATATTTAGCAAGGAATTGAGTTATATTCTAACAGGAAATGTTTAACTGCAAAGGCTATGAAGCTTCCCTCAATGTGGAACCTAAGAGGAACGGTATGATCATGAGATAACTACCCCTCTCCCTACGGAAGGGGTTCTTCCATTTCCTGAATAAAAAAGGAAGAATTTCCTTTTCCTAAGTTGGATAGCGAGCATTTCTCTTCACTGATACACTGAAAGATGGGAATGTATGTTGTTTGTTGGTGAGATTGTGGGGCTTCTTTCCAGAAAGTGCAAGGAGTGGGCATATGGGTAGAAGAGACATGAGTGCATTAAGTTTGCTCATGAAATAAGTGTGAAATCATTTGAAAGTAATTGGAATGGAGGGAGAGAGAGAGAGAGAGAGAGAGAGAGAGAGAGAGAGAGAGAGAGAGGCAAAGAGGTGGCCAGGAACTCAGCACAGTTGCCTGGTTGGAGATCCTGAAAGGATGGGTTGGCCAAGCCAATCTCACAGGCAAGTACTGAGCTGGGGAAGGACCTAGGGGATTGAGTTTCTCTACAAGAGCCCCCCATGGTACCCTGCTGGAGAGCATAGTGGGGGTGGGGCCAAGGAAACTGCCACAGTGAACTGGAGAGTGGGGGAAAGAATGCCGTGTAATTTTTTATATGAGACATCTTACCTAGAGCAAAATGTTTTCCATTTAGTTTGTGACATAGGCGGAGTCACTGTTAATCACTGGACATAGAACCGACCCCTCTAGTAGGCTCTCCCTGTGTAATTTCAGATATAGGTCAGGGAGAGGTAGGTTAGAATCGTCTAGATATGCTTTGGTTCTCAATAGCATCAGAATAAAAATAGTTTTAGTGATGAGCCAGAGATCCCCACAAGCATGTGGGCAGTAGGTCAGCCTCCAGGGAGGCCCTGATTCTGTGTACTCAGCCTTGTCCTACATGTAAACCATGGGCACTAACAGCCATGGGGCCCAGTTCGATAGGATGCTCTAAGCCTGCATCCAGTCGAATGGTCATATGTGGTTATCTTTCCTCACCAGAGAACAATTATGTCCAATTCTGTTCTCTTTGCACTTTTTAAAAAATATATATTTCTTTATTGGTTTTAGAGAGGAAGGGAGAAAGAGAGAGAGATAGAAACATCAATGATGAGAGAGAATCATTGATCGGCTGCCTCCTGCATGCCCCCCACTGGGGATTGAGCCCGAAACCCAGGCATGTGCCCCTGGCCGGAATCAAACCCAAGAGTCTTCAGTCGACAGACTGACGCTTTATCCACTGAGCCAAGTCGGCTAGGGCTCTCTTTGCACTTTGACATTTAGACAAGTGACTTTAGCAGAGGAAAGTGGTTGGTTTGGGGGGAGGAAGACTGCAGTGTATCAAATTCAATCCTTTTACCATGCCACGCAGTCCTGTGAGATAATGGTAAGTCTCCAAGTGTGAGATGACAAGCACACCTTTTGTCAACAGTTGTTCAGTGACTCTGCTAAAGGCAGTTCCCACCACTAATGGCCTATAGATTAATAGGCTGCATACACTCAAGTGGATAGCAGGGCCCCGGGGGACACTGCAGCAGTGTTTTCAGGAACAGCAAGATGATGTGCAGCCTCTCAGGATTACAATTGACACTCAGAGAATGCGGTCCCCTGTTAGGAATTAGTGCCACCCAAAAGGAAGCTGCCGGAGAGGTGAACCAGTCTCCAGGCCACATGCCCTGCTCAAGGTTGCTAGCTGCTACTCCTTAGAGCTCTTTTGCTTTCTGAACTCCCATCTCAGGACCTTTAAACTCGCTATTCCCTTTGCTTGAACTCTTCCCTTGCAGATATCCGCGTGGCACAACCTCTTTCCCTACATAGCTGTCCGCTTGTCGCCATTTTATTAGGTCATGTAGAACGGGAAACCTAATTCTATAATAGCAACCCCCTGAACTAGTTCAGTTTCTAGACTGTCTCTTGTCATGTGCACGTGGACTCTAAAACACGTGACAAGAACTCAGAGACTGGAATGTTGTCCCTTTCTCTACTTTGCTCAGAAAACCAGTCACAGGAGCTCCTTTGGGGCATGGCCAAGTTCACTCAAGTTTCGTGGGAGATGGCTGGGGTGGTTTGCATCACACCACAGTGAACAACTTCAGATGGAATATGAGACATCCCCATTTTTAAGAACATTTGGCCACTCACCTCTAGGAAGGTCTTATGGGCTGCACCACCTCATTAAACAACCCTGCCCACCCTTCATTCTGCTGTCTTCCCTCTCCCTGCCCACATTCTCTACCATCTCTTTCTCCTCCCACCCCTTTTCTTCCTTAGGAACTCAAAAATTTCCTTGCTCTATTATGCAGAGTAATTTATCTCTCTCTAGCTCCTACTCACAAACTCCAGACCCATCTTTGCAAATCTAATCCCATTACCACACATGTCAGAATGAAATGGTCTTTTCATGCAACAAAACCCCTTCTCTTCTGATGGCAATTGCATTAAAAGTAATAGTTTGTCTCTTTTGTAATGGAGAGGAAAGATTCAGTCTTAGGCTATGCTGCAGAGCAGCTGGTGGGTCCATTCATTTATGTTTTTATAAACCCAACAAGCTCTTCTTTTCTTTGTATGAGTTCATTATACATTATCCTGAATAGAAGTAAGGTGAACTCACAGGGAAAGGCTCTGGGCAATACAGATAATTTGGCAAATGTGACGGTCATCACAGTCACAATGTCACCAGACACATTAGTTGAAGGAGGTAGTAACCTGAGCATCTGCAACCCCAGAGAATGATGGCAGGTACTTGAGCATCTGCTTACATGCTGGGCTGCCTATAGGAGCAAGGAGTGCTGTGCTGAGTTCCCATGCCTCTTGGCAGAGACTCTGTGCCGCCTGCAATGCTCAGCACATAGTAGGTGCTCAATAAACAGGATGAGTGACCCTCCGTTTAAATGAAGAAATGATTGACCCTACTTACTGGATAAGGTCAGCTTTGGTGTTTTGATGGTACATGGGCTCCGATAGGAAACACAGAGGAAATGACACCTAGCAGAGTGTGGACAGTTTTCCTAGAGCCCATGCAGAGATGGAACCATACAAGCCAGCACCGGGATGGCTGAGGCATCAGACACATTTAGCACTTCCTCAGAAAGCAGTACCTGGATGGTGCAGGCATGAGTAAACGAGTTCTCGATTCTCCCTCCAATGGCTCAAAACCAAAGGCACAGAGAAGTTTGGCTGGGATTTTCAGAAAGCATGATTAAAATTATACATGTACCTGAATCAGGGTTGGCTGACTAAAGTGATGGGTTTTTTTTTCTGCCTGGACTTTGAGCTCTTCAGTTTGGTAACATTGCACATTCTCAGAGGCTGGCTGAGGTTTGGGCTTTGGAAGGAGTAAAAATCTGGATTAGCTGCTAATTGGCTGTGTGATCTCCAACAAGGTATTTAATCCCTCTTTGTCTCCAAGTCCTGAGCTGAGAAATAGAAAAAGAAAGGGAGGCCGGTGAGGTAGAGGGAGCATCACACAGAAGAGCCAGGCGACCTGGAAGTCGCTTACAGACTAGAAATAAAGGGAAGTCTCATGTGACAAAAGGGTGGTGGTTGTTGGTGGGAGGTGGGTGGGGAGACTGGGAAGGGGGGCAGGGACATTCTGGGATGTGTGGACATGTTGTGAGCCAGCAACTGACACAACCAGATCTGTGTTTAGAGGGAAAATCATCAGAGTCCAGAGGATGAACTGGAGATTTATTATAATGATTTCATTGTATCACTAATAGCAACAACTACCTTTTGTGGAATTCCCATGATCTGCCAGAGAGAGCACTTAGCTTTTGGGTTTCATCTTTGGCCCCTAACAACTCTGTGAGTTAGATATCATTGCCGCCCCTCCCTCCAGCCCCCCTCCCCATTCACAGCTGAGAAAACAGAGATATAGTGAGGTTAAGGGACTTGCCAGGTCACATAAGGAATAATTTCTGCAGCTGGATTCGCACCTAGGTGTGTGTCTAGCTCCCAACCCACGATATGCTGCTGCTCCTGGTCAAAGAACAGGTGAAGAGAAGAGTTGACACTGAACCACAGGCCAGCAGTGGGGCCTCTGCCACCCTCTCAGAGCTCTGATGACAGTTGGCTTCCTGCTTGCTTCTCACTCACATGTGGCTATGCAGACCTGCCCACTTGGAGTGGCATTGCCCCTCACTTGCTACTCACTCCATACACACACACACGCACACACATACCATATTTTTACCCCAAATATTGCTCTTGCTTCAACTACATCCTAATTTTGCCTCACTTCTTGGATATGATGCTTTTGCTGAGTCTTCCCTCAGTATCTGAGTTTAGACTACTTCTCTGCAGGTTTCACCCTAGTGAACACACTGATTCTTGTTCTTCTGTCCTTCCTATTTGACTTTCCTGAAAAAAAAAAAATATTCAGGCTATATCCATTCCATCCCAAGATAAGACTTGCTTATTGTGTCCCTAGATTGCCTCAGGTGTTGGATAGATCACAAAACTGAGAGGCAAAAATATCTAGGTTCAAACCTGAGCTTTGCCACTTACCAGCAGCACATTTTGGGCAAATTCCAGACCACCATGACTGCACTAATTAGGACACGTGAGAGCAAGCAACAGGAACCCACTCTCGTACATATAAACAAAAGAAGAGAATTCATGCAAAGAACACAAATAGCTCACAGAATCAAATAAACAGTCAAACAACCTGGCATGGGAAGGACAGGATGCAAGACCCTCTGGGATCTCGGTAGCAGTGACTTCTAGACAGTCTCTCCAGCGTTGTCCCATAGTTCACCTCTTCTGTTCTGCGCTGGCCAGGTGGAATCTAAGCTCTAGGAGACTGCTTGCCTTGCGTCATGTGCCCATGTTCCTCGGTGTCCTGATGATTGACATTATACCAAAACAGCATGGCAGGAGGAAGGAACATTTTCCCCAGGAAAAGCACAACACTGCTACTTGGATAAGAAGAAAGGAAGTCTGGGAAAGCATGACCCTTGTCCTCTGCCCTGAGACTCAGATGCACATGAAAAGGGGTAGGATGTTGCATGGGAATCTTGTTTCGACGCAAAAGGTTGCTGTCTTGAGGATCACATCAACTGTGACTAAGTCTTATATGAGATAATACAAAATGCAAAGGCTGAATTTTTTTACTTTAAAAATTGGGGCTAGATTTTAAGGGACTTCTATCTTTAATGTTAGAATAATTTTAGAGCTGAGACATTTTATTTTGTTCATCTCTCTCTGAAGTCAATTTAAAATGACAAAAAAAATAGAAATGTAGAATAGAAAACACCATCATCAACAAAACTCAAGAAAAAAATCACTCATAAATTTCCAAGGTAAAACTTTTATAAAAATAAAAGCTTCCAAGGAAAATCATATATCTTACAGATGATGTGTAAGATACAGAGTTCTTTAACAGTAGTTGGTACAAAGGTCCAGTCAAAAATCGCTGACACAAAAATTTTCAGTGCTTATGGGTGTGAGGGAATCCCAGGAACATCCCTGAATCCAGTCCACATTTCAGGATGGCAGGAGTGGGGAAGGAGAATAGATGAGTCGTTGCCCATCTAAGTATGGCAAGAAGAGAAGAAAAAAAAAGGTGACAAGAGGTTTGAAGCTCTTGATCACTGTCAACTCAAAAAAGATAAAGCACCACAGAGAACACCTGTTACACAGAGGGTTTCATTGTGTACCTTTCTTATTTTATTCTTACCCTAAAGTGATAACAATGAAGGCAGAATAGCTGTATTTCTAGGCAGAGGAAGCAATGTATTGAGTGAGAAGGGATTAGGAGAGAATGCTCCAGAATTGAAGCTACCAAACAGCACACTCCCTACTGCCTCCCACCCACCTGAGCACTATTTTCTACTAAATGGTTCTCTACATGGATGAACCCCCATGCAAGCATGAATAACTAGAACAGCTATGAAGAACAAGACACCAATCAGAGAGAGAGCGAGAGAATCAAACACCAATATAGATGAAAAATTTCCAAATATAGTTATTCCACCAAATGAGAAAAATTCAGACAAGTATTCACCATGAAAATCAACTAAATAAATATAGGCTCTTGAAGAAAGAGCTAAAGAAAGAGGTAAAAAAGGATTCTTCTTCTGGGAATTTATCCATAAGGAAACCCAAAACATTGATTCAAAACAATATATGTACCCCTATGTACATTGAAGAGTTATTTACAATAGCCCAGTGCCTATCAGTACATGAGTGGATAAAATGGCTGTGGTGCATTTACACAATGGAATCCTACTCTACTATAAAAAGAAAAAAAATTACTCTTTGCAACAGCATAGATGGACCTGGGGAACATTATGCTAAGTGAAATAAGCCAATCAAAGACAAGTACCCTATTATTTCACTCATATATAGAATTTAATGAACAAAGTGAACTACCAAGCAAAATAGAGACAAACTCATACAGAACAGACAGACAGCTTAGTGGTGAAGGTCCAAGGGGTGGGAGGTAGAGGGATTAATCAAGAGAGAGAGAGAGAGAGAGAGAGAGAGAGAGAGAGAGAGAGAGAGAGGATTTATGGATGTGGACAGCACTGTAGTAATGGGAGGAACTGGAGGGGCATTGATGGAGGTGGAAGAGGGCATAGAGGTGATAAAAGGTGATGGAAAACTAAAATAAAAATTTAAAAAATGAAGAGGTAAAAGAAGAGAATAAGAAATTATGAGAGAAGAGCAGAAAAAATTCAGAGTAGAAATTTAAGAAGAAAATAAAGCCATCAAGGAAATAAAATCCAGGTTCTAAATAGCAAAGTGTTAAAATATACACCAATTGAAAAACATAAAGACATGGAAGACAGATTTGAAGCAAAACATACAAATAAAAAATATTAACAAATCATGAGTTAAAAGCAATGAATTGTTGGTATGCTAGGAGAAAATAGATTAATAAAGCGATCAAGTTCTTGAACTGGTATTAGAAAAAATGAGAGCCAAACATTAAAAAGAAAAAGAAATTCAAAAATACCTAAGAAGAAATATTTTCTAAAATAAAAGAAATTTTGAATTTATATGGATTAATATTATATAGTACATCTCAAGGGGAAAAACAGAGATACAGAATAGCCAACTCTAAGATATATGATTCCAAGTGTAAAGGCAACAAATAGAATATTTTAAATATGCAAGAGGCCATGGCCAGTGTGCTAAGTGGTTAGAACATTGGCCTACACACAGAAGGGTCTCGGGTTTGTTCCTGGCCAAAGGCTTGTACCTGGGTTGTGGGTTTGATCTCTGGCCCTGGATGGGGCAAGTGGGCAAATAATCTATGTTTCTCTTTCATATTGACTTTTTCTCTCTCCTTGCCCCCCTCCCTTCTATTCTCTCTAAATTTATAAACTAGGTATAAGCAGGTGGTGACTCAAAAAGTGTATGTAATAAAGAAGAGTTAATATATGAAGTGACCAGAAAAAATATAGAAGAAAATATCTCATTCATAATTTATTTTTAAAGGATCAAATATCTAGAAATCAACTTAAATGGGTAAGACACATGAAGAAAACCTACAGAAAGAAATCTTTGCTCAAAACCAAAAGAAACTAAATAAATGGAAAGCCATATTTTCTATAGGAATGAATAATATTTTAAGGACCATAATGCTTCCTAAGTTAATGCATGATTGCAATTTAATCATAATAAAAATACTAATAGGATTATTTTGAAACCTGCAAACTGATTCTTAATGTTCATAAAGAAAAGAAAAATGGGGAAATATCCAGAAAGCTCATTATAAAGCACAATACATTTTGGAAACTGGTCCTAAATTACTAGACTATCTCAAGCAATTTAGGTAAGCAGATCAATGGATGGAATAAAGAGTCTAGAATTAGACATAAACACATCTGTGAAGGAAACACATTGATGGTGTTGAGATGACTGCTAGCTATTTGGCAACACAAAACTGAATTCATACTTCACTTTACCCACCAAAAATAAATCTCACTTTACCCAAAAAAAATAAATCTGATTGGTCAAAGATGTAACAAAACAAAACTGGGAAATAATTGGTGAAAAGGGAGAATTTAAAAACTATAACCCTGATTAATGAAATTTTAACTATGACAAAAAACCCAGAACCCATGAATTTAACTTGATACAAAACTTCAACTTCCATGTGAACAAAAGCCTACGCAGAATCAGAAGACAAAGGACAAATCAGAGAAACTATTTACATCACGTGTCACTAGGAAGGGTAAAGTTCCTTAATACGAAGTTTCACATATTAGTAAGAAAGGAGACCAAGGACTCAGTAGGAAAATGACGAAAGGATACAGGCAGTTTAAACATAGAAAAAGTGAAACAACACTCCCTTAAAAATGAGAAGATAATTATGTCACCACAGTTGAATAAATGAAATTTTCACCTATCAGCATGGGACAGATAAAAGCATCAGGTAACGTCTACTATTTGAAAGGTTCTAAATGGACAGCACACCCAGTATGCTAGGTGAACATGTGAGAGGGCAATCTGGCAATATTAATAGTAGAAAATTACAGGCACAAAAAGCAGCATTATTTTTAATAGCAACATTTTATAAACAATCTAAATGTGCATTAAAAGGAGATTGGTTAAACTATGATGGACTTTAACAAAAGAGTTTTATGTGGCTGTTAAAAGAATAATGTGCTGATATGCAAATATTTCCTAGATTGATTGTTAGGTTTTAAAAGGAGTTGCAGAAAAGCAAGTATAAAATGAAGTAACTTGTGTAAGATGACTATTTAAATTAGAGTCCCAGTGCACAGATTCATGCACTGGTAAGGTCCCTTGGCTTGGCCTGTGCCCTCTCACAATCCAGGATCCCTCGGGGGAAGTCGTATAGCCAGTTTTGGCCGGATCCCCACAGGCCTGATCCAGACAGGAGGAAACCCTATCCTGTGCATTGAGTATCTGTCCCCAGATGGTCAGTGTGCATCATAAGGACCAGTCAACTGGTGGCTTTTATATATGTAGGTGCTTGTACATGCATAGGAGTTTCTGGAGGATTACACAAGAAACTGTTACTAGTATTCATCTTGGTGAGTGGTCTGGGAACTGGGATTGGAGGGAGACTCACTTTTTAATTGGATAGCTCTTTGCACTTAAAAATAACCATTTTTAAGTGTCAATTTTATAATGTAAGTAACTATTAAAATAAATAAAAGAAATAGAGTTGAAATAGATTTTCATGGAGGAAAACAATGTTTTTATGTACATTCCTGCTAGTACATCACACTAGTAGCCCATATGCTTCCTGGTGGGACATTGACACCATGATGTTCATCTCAATAGATTCGTTTGCCAGGGGCAGCAATTTTGCAAGATACTGTTGGGAGGAGGTTGGAGGAGGCCACACAGATGAAGAAACAGAGTGAGGAAGGCCTTTTACACTTTAGCAAGTTGTGAAAATTAGCACCTTGAATTTTTCTTCACAAAATGATTAGGGAATCAAATTTGTATCTAGCATTAGGATTAAATACTTAAGGTTGCCAAAAAGCAAGACTAAATTGTGTTTCCATCCTGATCCAAATTGTGCTAGGCCCAATGAGTCAGTGAGAAGAATAAAACCCATTCACTCTCTGCTTGCAATGCTAAAGCTGGTAGAGGAGGAAGGCAAGTGAACAAATAACTTCAAAATGATTCAGTAAATTGTGCGGTAGCTAAGCTCTACTCAAAGTATGAAGTAAGGTGCAAAGTAAAATAAGGGCTGTTAGATCACAATGTAGGCCTGGGCAAGGCATCCTCCTTCACCCACCAATGCTGCTCATCAGAAGCTAAAAGAAGGGAAGCATGAGGCCCATACACTATTTTATTGAATAACCATGATTCCTCTCCATGGTATTCCTTTCAAAGCACAATATGTTCCATGAAAATCCTATATAATAAAAGGGTAATATGCAAATTGACCCTAACAGCAGAACGACTGGGAATGACTGGTCATTATGCCACACACTGACCACCAGCAGGCAGATGCACTGGTGGTCAGGGCACTCCCATAGGGGGAGCTCTGCTCAACCACAAGCCAGGCTGACAGATGCCAGTACAGTGGTGGTGGTGGGAGCCTCTCCTGCTTCCTCAGCAGCACTAAGGATGTCCAACTGCAGCTTTAGGCCTTCTCCTCGTTGGCAAGTGGACATCCCCCGAGGGCTCTCGGGTTGCCAGAGGGATGTCTGACTACCAGCTTAAGTCCGATACCCCGGGGAGTGGGCCTAAGCCAGTAGGTGGACATCCCCTGAGGGATCCCAGACTGTGAGAGAGCTCAGGCCAGGCTGAAGGACCACTCTGAGTGCACAAATTTTTGTGCACTGGGTCTCTAGTAATAATATTAATACTACTAATAATAATCCTTAGCATTTTTTTAGGAGGAGAATTTTCTCTATATCATTTATGACAAATTTTGAAATAAGATTCTGCCTGCACTAGAGCTCTCAGATCAAGGCACACTGCACCCAACATACAAGAATCAAGGCTACTTACCTAGCTGGAGGACTTAGGAGGCAATATGTGCTTTTTAATTTATCATTAATTGAATGGCCAAGAGAATCCCTTTCTCCCTAAATAATGAGAGTTTAAATTTGTGGAACACTGTCATATGTGACATATTATTTAATCCTCACAAAACCAATAAGCTCAGTGTTGCTAGTATTCTCTATTTCATAGGAAAGGGTTGAAACACCTACATTAATTCAGTTGAACCTCAAAAAACTTTATAAGATGGTATTATTACTTTCTTTCATTGATAAAAATATTTGCAAAAAGTGTTGATTAAGGACAAGACTGGAACCAAATTGCCTGGAACTAATTGTGCCACTTAGGGACTGTGACCTTGGGAAAACAGTTTCACTTCTCTATGACTGACTCTCTGCATCGACATAAATGAAGTGATACTACTTATTCATGAGCTATTGTAAGGATTATATGCGTTAATATATGTGAAGCACTGAGAACAGTGCCTGGTACATAGGAAGTATTATTATATTGCTAAGTCTTACCCTTAATCAAAATATTTGGGTTCTTGATTACAGTTCTTTTCACTGTTCTGTGGTTTCCCACAGCATTTTTGTGAAAGGTTGTAAGGTTTTCTGTGGGGAAATTTAAAGGAATAGGGGATCCTAATGTCATAACTTTGGAAAGCACTATTTAATCTAATAAAAGAGTAATATGCAAATTGACCTTCACTCCATTATACCTAAGCCTCGCCCACCAGCCAAGCCACACCCACCAGCCAATCAGAGTGACTGTATGCAAATCAACCCTGCCAACATGGCGGCCAGCAGCCATGAAACTAGAGAAAACAGGAGACTTCCATTTCACCAGCGATGGAGGAAACTGCCTGCTTAGGCAGGCTGTGGCCTCCAGTCAAGGCAACAAAGTTTCAATTATAGAAGATAAATAACCCCCAGAAACCTGATTCCAGCCAGCCTCACTGGGATGTTGGGTCAATGGGAGATGTGGCCAGGCTGTAAACAGCAGTCAGCCCCTCACCCAGGCTGGCCAGCTACCCCAGCAGGAACCCCACCCTGATCCGGGACACCCTTCAGGGAAAACCAGCCGGCCTCCACCCATGCACCAGGCCTCTATCCTATGTAATCTAATCGAATATAATAAAAGAGTAATATGCAAATTGACCATTACCCGAGACACCTAAGCCATGCCCACCAGCCAAGTCACACCTCCCAGTCAACCAGAGTGGCTGTATGCAAATTAGCCCAGCCAAGATGGAGGCCGGCAGCCATGGAGCTAGAGCAAACCAGAGGCTTCTGTTGCAACTGCCTGCCTAGGCTGGCTGAGCCTCTGCTCATGGCCACACCCACCAGCCAATCAGTGCGGCTGTATGCAAATTAACCCAGCCAAGATGGAGGCTGGC
>PVJC01019290.1:14037-30476 GCA_004026665.1 Murina feae
GCGGGGGCCTCTGCGGGGCATGCAGGAGCAGCCATCCTGGGTCTGCTGCCTGGCTTTGCCCCCCCCCCCAGGGGCCTCCGTGGGACATCCAGGAGCACCCGTCCAGGGTCTGCTACCTTCATCTGCCTCCCAGGGGCCTCCACAGGGCATGTGGGAGCGTCTGCTGCACAGTGCGGAGAATCCGAAGCCAGTCCGCTGCTCGGCTCCACCCCGGGTGTGTTTGTTCAGCAGCAGGGCCCCACTGAGGGGTCCTGCACCAGCGTCCGCCCCTGGCTCGCCACCCAGCTCTGCACTAGGTGTGTCTAATCAGCGGTGGGGACCCCCTCAGCGGTGGGGACCCACCAGATGTGTGTGATTGTGGGCCCTCCGGTGGGAAACGTCCATGCTTGCACTCACCAGCCATCCCACCCCCCAGTGCACGAACCCTGAAGGGGCTGTGGACAGCCTGAAAATGGCCCTCAGCCCCTCGCCCAGGCTGGCCAGGCATGCCAGCAGGTGGATATCTCCCCTGAGGTGTCCCAGACTGCAAGAGGGCACAGGCCGGGCTGAGGGACCCCCACCCCCCGAGTGCACAAATTGTTGTGCACTGGGCCCCTAGTCCTATATAATAAAAGGGTAATATGCAAATTGGCCCTAACAACTGGGAATGACTGGTCACTATGATACACACTGACCACTAGGGGGCAGATGCTCAATTCAGGAGCTGCCCCTGGTGATCAGGACACTCCCACAGGGGGAGCTCTGCTCAGCCACAAGCCAGAAGGCTGCCAGTACAGCAGTGGTTGTGGGAGCCTCTCCTGCCTGCTCAGCAGCGCTAAGGATGTCTGACTGCAGCTTGGGCCTGCTCCCTGCTGAGAAGTGGACATCCTCTGAGGGCTCCTGGGTTGCCAGAAGGATGTCTGACTGCCATCTTAGGCCCGATCGCCCAGGGAGTGGGCCTAAGCCAGCAAGTGGACGTCCCTCAAGGGGTCCCAGACTGCGAGAGGGCATAGGCTAGGCAGAGTGACCCTCCCCCCCCCAGAGTGCACAAATCTTGTGCAGCGGGCCTATAGTAATAGATAAAATAGAAAAGCTCTCTTTTCTGCAATAGTTTCCAGAGCAATTAACATACTCATGTTAACTATAAATCTCTTCAGAAGTTTCCCATCCAAATACTGACTCTGGACCTTTCCTTCCTCACTATCTTTGTCCAACTGGATGCTAAGGCTGTGTTTGGGAGATGGAGGACTTGGCCTTTGAAAGCTGAAGGACATCTACAAAGGACAGTTTCACTGGGACTTGGCTCTCTCTGGCATCCTGGCTGGCTTTTGCCTATTCATGATCCACTTGCACAATAAAGACAACACTGGCTGGAAGGCCAACACCTCCCAAAGACAAGGTCAACATTCCATAAATAAGTCAAAAGCCAGCATCATTCCTCCACCTGGTGAAGTGTGGTGCTCCTGCAATTGCAATGAATCACAGCATTTCACAAGGTGGCTCAGGAAAAGAGATCTTTTCCTGGAAAGGGCTCTCAATGGTACTGACAGTCTTCCTCTGGCCCTGTGTGCAGGTGACCAGGAGAGGGTGGCTAAGGTCTTGATGTTCCTCTAGTCTCCATTCAGTTCAAGTGATCTGAGGAATTATAAACTTCACTAGAGGTGGAGAAGGGGAAGGAGCATTTGAGTTTTATATGAAAGCAGAACAAGCCTTGGTCAATGGGTGGCGGGGAGCTTAAGCTAATCAAAAGTTGAAAAAAATGTAACCAACATCTGCAAAACCCTTTGTTACCAAAGCACTCTTATGTGCATTATCTCCTTTGCATCTCTGGACATTGCTGTAAGTTACGTTCTTATCATGTCGGCCTTATAAAGGAGAAAATGAAGACCTAGTGGGATAAGAAATCTCTCTAAAGCCAGCAGCTAGTAATTGGCAGGGCTGGGAGCCAACCCAGGTCCTGCCACTCCAGTATCATAGCTCTTTGCCCCATGCTGTGGGCAGTCCTGAGGGCTAAGGGCCCCATGCAGAAGAGGAAGAGTAAGAAGCAGAGGAGGAGATGAAAGTGAACGTTGGAAGGCAGCTTCTTCACAGTGTGGCCTTAGGACGGGCTCTGAGCAGAGCTGTCAACCTCACATGTCTGATTAGACAAAACCTGCCATGAGTTAAAACCCACCCACTGAGGGTTTTAAAAAATAATTTAAAGCTGGAAATTGCATTTTATCTTTTCATCCCCTTCAGTTCAAAATTCAACACCCCCACAGTTGCCTTGACTTAAAAAAAATGATTTCAGAATCACAACTCAACATACAGTGAGTGAGAAGCCCTGAGCATCCATGCTGAAAATGGCCAATTGAACTGGTATGTCTTGGCAAATAAGACAGGAGACAGCACATCTGTCAAGGCCTGGGGACCCATTTGCAGCATTATTGTTAAAGAAGAAATAGGTTTGTGCTCACGTGCAGATAGTGGGTAATACTGATTGTTTAGAAACATATCCAGAGATTGGGGGACTCTTTATCACTGGTTTTCTGGGAAAAGGCATTTTCTAAATCTCAGGCCAGGAAGACAGATATGGCTCCTAAGAAGTTTCCTGTGCCCACAAAGCCCCGAAGATAATCAGAGACGGTAATGAATTACATTAAAAAGAGAACATTCAGCAAGTTATTTCTTCTCCCCTGAGCTTTGATTTACACACTTTCTAAGTTGTACTGTGAGGCTCAAACAAAATAGGCTATGTATTCAACAATGGCTTGAATTTATTGTGTGCTCAGATAGTTGTTTTTACTATAATCACACTCATCACAATTCAGTAGGAAAAGAGATGCTTTTGGGTCAGAAACAGCTTCAGGCAAAGGCTGGTGGGCAGAAGTGAGCAAAGTTGGATAGAAACCTAGGTTCATTCCTGTTCTTCTATTGTCTTCAGGAGGTAAGAGCAAGGAGCCAAGGTGGGCAGGGCCAGGGAAGGGGCAGAGCCTCTGATTTCACAGCTGGCCCTGGGCCAGCTCCAGTGGAGCATGTTGACGAAGTAAAACCTGGTCAAAGAGACAGGCCAGAGGACACTGTTCCTCTCCTGGGGCCTGCCAGGAATATGTCCCAGAATCCTGGCAGGCGGAGGGCGCAGAATGCCTAGATGGAGCTTCTTGCCAAGGATATGAATTCTAGAAGCAAAACAAAGAAGCAGCTGGGGATGAGTTGCTGTGGAGTGGAGATATCACCTCTTTTAACCTCATCCAGGACCAGTGCACGAGGAGGAGGTTACTGAGAACTAGAGGTTACTAGGAAAGCACCTCTCTTGCTGCCCTGAGGCCTATCAAGAAACTATCAGGACCATTAATCTATCATGAATATTATAAAATACCTATGTGACCAGCCAGGATTAGGTGTGTGGGACTTTTTAGCCTGCCCCTCACCCCCCGCCCCACAAAAACGATTCCCTGAGTTACCGTCTAATGTTAATCACATGGCTCTTATTTAAGAGTCCATAATCCCAGAAAGTCAGCTTCCTACACTGTTCATTATGCCATTAAATATTCTCTTAAGGAAAGAAAACTCAGCAAATTCCTTTCAGAATTGACAGGACAGTAGACAGGCCATAGACTTTTCGATGAAAGAGACTTGGGTTAGAATCCCAGCTCTTTCATATAGTAATGACACTCAGGCAAGTGACGCAACTTAATTTCTTAAATGGAGATAGTGACACCTTCTTGGAGGGTGTTGTAGGAATCATAGGTGCCATTTATCAGATTTTTACAATGTGCTAGGCAATCTGCTGGAGCCTTATAAGCATCTCACTGAATTCTCACAGCAAACTTATGAGTCAGGGATGACCATCTTCCCAAGGTCCTGTCCAGAAATATTAGGTAAATTGCCTGCTGTCTCCCAGCTAGTGGGTGGCATAGGAGAGGTACATGAAAGCTCCTAGCAGTTATGGTGTGGGGGCTGAACAAATGTCAGCCGCCTTGTCTTAATTCTCTAAAAGACCTGAAATATTCTCTTTTTAATAAGAGAAAGACCTAGTTCTAGCCTTGCATGCTTTTCTCACTTTGGCTGATGAGCAATTCAAGTTAATGTTCAAAAATAATAACTTGTTTCATGAATATTTTATTTCCCCACCTTATTCATGGTTTTGAATTTCCTGTTTTAGAAGCTCTGTTACAGACATGATCTTTTGGAAGCAGACAGGTCATAAAACTAGGGCCCCTAGGTGGGTGATTACCTGTAGGATGGCCACAGCCTTGATTATAAAATAGGGTGTTATTTTTTAAATCAAACATATATAACGGCTAAATTAAAATAAGCTACTCCTTTTTTTTAAAGATTTTAAATTTTACTTTTTGAGAGAGAGGAAGAGAAAGGAAAGAGAAACATTGATGTGAGAATAGACCATCAATTGGCTGCCTCCTGTACACTCCTTACCAGGGAGCAAGTGAGTCCATATCCCTGACCAGGAATAGAACCAGCAACCTTCTGGTGCATGATGATGTGCACCCAACTGAGCCATAACTGCCAGGGCGAATAAGCAAGTCTTTTAAAAGGGCAAACTTCAGGGGCTAAAGACACAAGTCAATGAGAATATCTGGGGCATAACTTTTTCACTCTGAAAATGGTAGCAAATTCATATTAGCAATCAGGGTGTTGGTTTGTTTTTTTTTTTAAAGATAAAAGTCATTCAGAACTAAACCTGTTGACCAAGAGGAGTGATTATATCAGGAAGTCTGGGCTTTGGTCCAAAATCAGATGTTTATTTAAAATATAAGATTGATTAACTTTATCATGGAGCTTATGAATTGGCTATAAAGACTTTGTCAAATCCTAATCACCAAGCACATCAGAGGAAGCGCTAAAAGGAAGGTAGTCACTTTTGAAGGAGGAGACTGCCTTCCTGGCAGGAATGGTCATTGGGAGGTAAGAGAGTTACAGAGAGGGAAGCCAAGAGGGATCCTATGACAGCCATTGGAATGTGGGCTACTGTGGCCAGAGAGTATTTGAATGAGGCTTCTTAGAAGCAGAGGAGCATGGAAAGGATGACGTTAAACATTGTTTGTGGGAAACGAGTAAACTCGTCATATCGCTTTTTATACCAAAGCGCGGGAGACGAGTTTTTTCCAAAAACGATGAGTAGAGACAGCCATCAAATATGGAGGGTCTGGCATTTCAACAACAACGAAAATGTGCAAGACAACTCAGATAGACTTTGCAAAGTCAGACCACTATTGGATTTCTTTCTTCCCATTATGACGCGATTTGCTGGGAAAATGCCCGCTTACATTGGGCCTAAATGTCATAGAACTCTTGCTTCCTTGCTCAGTACAAATGAGATCGCTATGGGGAAAAAAACACCAGGAACTCATGTTTAAAGGACAAAGCTTAGATGAGTCATGAAAAAGAAAGAAAAGCTCAATATCATAGCAGCAAATGCAAATAACAGGAGGAATTAAAGATTCCTCCTCTCAGGCTAGCACTTGAGAGTGGTTAATGCATAAGCTAAGTGTCATAGCATCTTTGAAGCAGGGGATTTCCCAGGGGTGAGGACGACGGAGCCCCTAGCACTAGGACGCTTGCATGCACGACTCCAGAGACCAGGTTCTGTGACACAGGTCTAATTTTATTGAGGAAGTACAGAGTATTTATAGGTGGAGATGGCCAATCATGGAACATCATCTTAGGGAGCCAATGAGCATAAAGGTCAGGGTACTGTGTATGTGGCTGTAGGAGGGGCTCAGGTGGGTGTTGCCATCTTCCTGGTTTGCCAGAAAGATCTGAACTGCTGGAGTGAGCTCACAGCATTGCATCAGCCACTGCACCAAGATAAACCTCCTGTGCTCTATCTACACATCTTCATGCATCATGATTCTGGGACACTCAGTTTATCATGCCCAGATCTAGTTGAGCAATAATTCTCACCTCTTACCTGCTTGTTTCATCCTCATGAAGTAAGTGAGTAGTTTATGTTATAAAATCCATTTGATTGTAAGGACAAGACTCAGGTAAGTTCATTGAACCAATTGCTCAGTCATTCAACTTATTAGTAACTAAACCATCACTAGATTTGCTGTCCTCAACTTCTGAATTTAACTATTTTTCTATTCTCTTTATCACCAAAGTGACAGACATGCTACTACTTTTTACAAAGAAATGATCACTGTGCCTTAGCAATCTTTGCTAACATCTTAGAAATAATATTAAAAGTAGCTCTGAAAAATTCAGAAGCCTCTATTAATCCCTTATGTTTGTAAATCGAAGAAGTCAGGCGCATGTTGTTACCAATCACCATCTTCCTCTTGAATGAAGCAAAGGGGCACAAAAAAAAAAATGGTGATTTGAAGCGGTGCCTCCTTTTGACAAATACAACCTTCAGTGAATACCTAACTATTCCTCCTAAAACATCTGTGAGTCATATTTGTCAGCCCAATGTTGCTAATTACCTGCAAGACTGATGCAAAGCAGCGGATCACGTTCAACCTCTCCTGACTCATCTTACTGCTCACCTCTTAGTAGTTTAAACAGGAGCCCAACAATAGATGAGCTCTGGCAGCCTTGAAACCCAAACCAAATCATTTGCTCCTAAATCTGAGTTTGATCCAAATCCCTAATGAATGCAAAGACAAGCTAAAGTGTAGCTCCTAAAGGATGGAAAATCTCATTGATTTCTTTGTCTTCCGCATTAACATGCTACCTATAATACAAGTGGTATTTATGAAGAAGCTGAAGTGGATAAAGGAAAGAAGGGGAAAACATGGAAGGGAAGGAGGAAGGGAAAGGAAAGGGAAAGGGAAGGGAAAGGCGGAAAGGAGGATGGAGGGAGAAAGAGAAGGGAGTTGGATGGAATCAGGAGGAAAACTTGTGTCCTTCACTCACTGGCCTGACCAAGTCCAACTAAGTCAGATCCTCAGTCCTTGTTCCTGGACTTCCTGGCAAGGCAGAGAAGTTAGATCTCTCAGCAACAATGCCAGCTTCAGCCTGCTCTCTTATTTTTAGCCCTCAGTGTGTTTAATGAAGAACAGTTTTAAAAATACATGGTTTGTGTTAATAAAAACTGCCAAGAAACAGCAAAGTGAAGACAAGGAGTTGATTCTACCCAGAGGCATTTTCACCAGTAACTTTTGGCTTGCTTTCTCTCTATGAGCTATGCCCACCTCAGGAGATTTCATCTGGATACTAGTAAAGTAGAGATACACACACACACACACACACACACACACACACTTCACACACAGACCTGTGGAATCTGATTATTAGTTCAACTCTGCCTTCTGGGGCCATCCATTTACTAAGGAGATGGTGGAGGTCATAAGGGACAAGCACATCTTCTCTGTTACTTCTGCCAGTCTACCCCTCAACTATGCTGACACGACCATCTGTAGCCAGCTCGCTCTCAGTAGGATTTTCCATGCTATGGCTTATGTAGGTTTGGCTTCATACATTCATTCTGCAAGTGTTTCTTGATTGTCTACCAGGTTTCAGGCACTGTGGGCATCATTTTTCATCCCTTCCTGTCCAATGGTATCATAGGAGAAAGCAGAAGTTTGTGTCTGATGTCTCCCAATAGGCTTTTGCTCATTTAGAACTTCCTGAACTTCTTCCCAGGCACCTGTGGAGGGCAGCAGACCCCTGAACCCACCGAGAGCAGAACCTGCAAAAGCTCCTAATTTACTAGCACACAAAGTTGAGACTCCTTTGCCTGGCTTTAAAGACTGGCACCATCCAGCTGCACTAGGGTGGCCTCTCCCTGGCTGCACAACTATGCCCAGCTCCCCTGCCTTCTTTCACACCACATCACTGCTAGCTCCTATAGTGCCTTTGTACATATTAGAAACCAGAGACTGTCCTTCCATTGGACAGTGATTGTTCAGAAGTCTATATAATAAAAGGGTAATATGCAAATCGACCAAATGGCGGAACGACTGGTCACTATGATGTGCACTCACCACCAGGGGGGAAAAACTCAATGCAGGAGCACAGTGGGAGCACTGCTCAGCCAGAAGCCAGGTTCATAGCTGGTGAGCACAGAGGAAGTGGTGGGAGCCTCTCCTGCCTCCATGGCAGCACTAAGGATGTCCCACTGCAGCTTAGGTGTTCACCGTGGGGAGCAGATTTAAGCCATCAGTTGGACATCCCCTGAGGGCCCCTGGACTGCTAAAGGGTGCAAGCTTGGCTGAGGGACGCCCCCCCCCCCACTCCCTGCATGGATGTCATGCACTGGGCCTCTAGTACACTATTATTATACTAATATATTGAATATATTAGGATATACTAATTTTGTTGTAACACATAGCAAGCCCTTCACAATTATTTATCTAACAACTTATATATTCTACAATTATTATTTGAGCATATAATATGTGATAGATTCTCCTCTAACTCTGGGGATATAGCAGTGAACAAGATAGGTGTGATCTCTGCTATCATAGAGACTATACATAAGTAAATAAATAATTATAGAAATGGCAAGGGCAATAAAGAAAATAAAAGAGTAAGGGGCTACCAAGCAATAGTGGGAATTCTTAAGACAGGATGGTTAGGGAAGATTACTCTGAAGAGCCCTTATTTGAATGATAAGAAGTCAGCCATGCATGGATCTTGGGATGAAAATCGCAGTTAGAAAGAAAAGAAGGACAAAGGCTAAGAGGCAGGACTCTGGCATGTGCAGGTGCCAGGAAGGATGACATTATGGAAAGAGTGGGTAGGAAATAAAGCAAAGCAGCAGGCAGGGCCTAGAGCAAGTGAAGTTTTAGAATGATGTTAAGGAGTTTGAGTTTTATTCTAATATTTTTTTAAAAAATTTAAAACAAGTAAGTTATGTGATCTGACTTAACTTTGTAAGAATTCCCTCATATTCTCTGCAGACTGGATTGAGGGAGCTAAGATGGATTAGGAGAACTAGACAGCCTATCTAATGTCTCAGGACAACTTCTGATGCTAACATTCCATGACTCTGCCTTACCACAGGCCCCACCATGCACGTGGTTCTGTGATCCTAGTTCTAAATGGCAGGTTCCATTTTAAGCAGAAAATGTATTAATTTGAGATTTTAGGTAATTCCCAGAATTTAGGAAGAGGCTGGAGAAACAGCTTTGAGGCCAGGCTTCCAGGAAGACTGCACGACTAGCTCATAGGGATACTGCAGCAGCTGCTTGGCTGAGCTCTAAATGCTAGAGTCAATTTGTCTACAGCCTCTGGCAGTGAGGTCCCTCCCACATGAAGACAGGCCCTGGGGCATGGCTCCTGCTGCTTCCATTCCACCATCAGGAGCCCAGGAGCTTGAATTGGGGATTGGGCTCCAACAACATCTAAGTAGGAGCAGGTAGCTTCTTTCCAAGACTTTATAGAAAGTCATGGGGCCAGATATGGGAGGTCTAGTCAGAGACTGTCTCAGAAAGCAAGAGCACAAATACCATGGAGATCAAAACTAGATGCCAAGACCAAAGGAACCGGAGGTATGAAACAAGTTGGGTTAAAGACAAAGAAGAAAGTGTTGGTAAGCATATTCACTTCCAAGGCTGAGATCTGCTCCACAAAGATGACAGGACATTCAAGGTTTTTTACGGTGAATCCATGTGCAATGGTCCATGCCCATTTTTGAGAGCTTGTTTGGAGGTTCTAGCAGGGGAGTACAGCTACTCATATACCCTTGACCAATGACCAGTCCTCTCCTCTGGGGGGAAGGTCATCCTCTTTGATGGAGTGTACACAAGGATTGGTGACGGTGGGTGAAGATAGCTGCCTAACCAGCCAGATCAGCTGAATCAACCCTGGAAATCAATGGCGTGACAGGTGTCACAGCCAGATTTCCCTCACATCCAGTCCATGCCCAGTTTTAATGCTAAATGGATAATTGTAGGACCAAAAATCCCAAAATGGTAAGTTAACTTAAGGACTAGTTGTTTTGGGAAAAGGCCTGAGTTGCCCGACCTGGCAATGAAACACCACCAGGGGAACTAGGGCTGATGGGAAAGATCAGCATTGGAGGAAACACTAACACAATATTGGAACCTGCTGCAGTGGCACTGCCACATCTTATTCCACTAACCCACCTATATTAACTTTCTTTAGAGAATGTGGGTAGTCACCAATGGATTGGGCTTAATAAGAGCCATAAGAGCTGTGAATGGTGGATGGATGGCGTAAAGTGTTGAGTTTTATCAGGTGCCCTTGGTTCACTGTCTTAACCTGCTCTTGGTTTTACTTTTGATTCTAGATACAGGTCTGATAATCAGTTCCATGCAGGGTTTGATCCAATGCCTCTCCTCAAATACATAGTAAGTGCTACATTAAGGGATGCTTGAGGAAACACTATGGGATTTATTCATGCTCAGCCCAGAAACAGAGATAAGAAGCAACCCTCAAATGGGGAACAGTAGCTACTAGATAAATTCTTTCCCTTTTGTCCTCCAGGTAGACTATTTTGAGACACACTGTATACACTTCTTAGAAGATCTTCTTAGAAGATCTCCCAGCAGAATTGAGCATCATGTAATAACTAACTTTCCCTGTTCACTCTCCCCAGCCATTCACTCCTATTCCCTAGAATTGAACAAAATAAGCCAAAAATAAACAGAAACTCTTGTTTCAGGCACTAATTTTCAGAACAAGCTCAGGCTAATCTACTCCCACTGCCACATTCTGGACTAGAATTGCCTCTCCTTTACACTTTTACCTCTACCAGTCACACAGTTCTTACTTTCTTAATTCCAGTGCAATACTCTAGCGGGGTCCTCAAACTACGGCCCGAGGGCCACATGCGGCCCACCGAAGACATTTATCCGGCCAGCCGGGTGTTTTTGCCGCCTTGATTTTTTACTTCAAAATAAGATATGTGCAGTGTGGATAGGAATTTGTTCATAGTTGTGTGGTTTTTTTTTTTTTTTTTTTTTTTAAAAACTATAGTCCGGCCCTCCAATGGTCTCAGGGACAGTGAACTGGCCCCCTGTTTAAAAAGTTTGAGGACCCCTGCCAGCTTCCCCGGGACCTTCTGCCTTCACATCATGCTGTTCTCTCACTTTGTTTCCTGTGCAACACAGACCCATAGTTCATCACTTTCATAATTTTTTTATCATCTTCTTTGAAACCCGCACCCCTAGGTCATTCCTTCACACATCTTCACATTGAAAATTCTCAAAAGAAGATATGTGTTACTTTTGCTGCCTCGCATCTATTTACCTTTCTCCAAATGACTGTACTCCAGCTTTCCTCCGAGGAGCCACATCTTCCACCACTTGGTCCATGATGCCGCAGTTAGAGCATGTGACTGTGCATTAGGAGCTGAACAGTTGAACATATGATTCAAGCCAATCAATGTATTTTATTCCCTCTGACCCAGTGATAAGTTCAGGAATAGACACCTGACATCAGCCCAATCAGAGTGGACTCAAGGGATTTTGTTGGGTGACCAGGAAGAGTCTGAAGTTTCTGCTGGAGCTACTCTTGTATATTTTATAATGGAACCAACACAGAAGAAGCAGGGTTGCAATACATCAGATCCTAGTGACATCATTTGAGCCCTTGTATCAAATTTTATTGCAAACACCCTAAGGCTTATATTTTTTAGTTCTTTAGATAATGCATCTCCTGTTTAAGCCAGATTGGTTTGGGTTTTCTGTCACTTGCAACTAGAATCCTAATGAATTATTTTGGACCACTCTTACCATTTCGTTTTTCTGCTTCCAGCACAGTTAATGAAAATCTTGCTCTGAATTCACAATCTCCGGTGCTTTTCTCAATACCACCTCTCATTCTGAAACAAATGGTTGTTTCCAACTTTCACTCCTCCTGAAGCACCCTATCATTCTCTCTTCTTTATATCCAGCATATGACTTGCCTGCTAACTCATAAACCAAGTCAAAGTCATCTTTCTTTTCTCAATCCTTCCATTTCTGAGGGTTACCAGAGACTAGTACAAGTGTACTGTTACTTTGTAAATATTATTTAAAGAAGACTTGCTTTCTCCTTTTATCTTAGAAACTCTATGTATTTTATTTTAGTATCCAAGACAGCACCTGGTATGTTGTTATTGCTCAATAAGTATCTGTTGAATGAATGAATGATTCTTTTATATAGATAGAATTTATATAGACATAGATTTATGTGGTGATATCAAATATTTATATATTTATATGTATGCACACATATATGTATGTTTTTCATTAAATTTTATCAAACACTTTCACATAAAGATAAGCAAGAAAATACATAGAAAAGCATTTATCTTTATTCCCCTCCCCACTGTACAAAGTGGAATACTAACCACAGAGAAGGCTTTTAATAGACAGCCTCTCTCTGTCTTATGCCCTCTCTTGATGCTTCCTAATCTCTAGCTGAGAGTACATTTCAGAAGAAAGTTAAATGCCACAGTAAATAATCAACAATCAAAGAACCACTAATTCTCCTAACTTTAGAAAGCACCAAGAAATGTAATAGCTGCTTAGAGCTGAATAGAATCCCAGGATTCATCTACTCCAGCTACACTGATAGGTGAGTAAACTAATTCTTAGGGAACCAATACTTAGACATTCTCAAGGTCACCTGGCATAGCTGGAACTGGAGTTCAAGGTCCACTCCATGCATTCTCCAATGATATTAGTACTTCCTCCATAATGAATTATCATCCAGTATGGTTGTGGCACAGACATTTTGCTAACCTCTATCCTTATACATCTGCCCACTCAGGCCCCTTGTCAGCCAGGACATGGAGACCTCAGAAAGATGATGTTTGCTGAGATCCTGTCTATAAAAGCTTTCATTATGCTTAATCATTTTTGGCACAACTGTTTACAGTTATTAGGCTATTAAAGGTTGAAACCAGGATAACAATTAGAAGGACCAGTAATGAAGAACTTAGTTGAATGGAGTTCATTTCTCCTGCCCCATCATCCTGTTTTCATACCAACACTGACTCTTGGTGGCAAATCAAAAGGAAAAGTTTGCTTCAGACAATGACCCAATTTATGTATTAAAATCATAGTTTGAATACCTATTTAACTAGGAAGCTGAACTGCTTCAGCCTACACTTAATAAAAACCAGAGATGCATTGGGAATCAAAATGTTTATCTGTTCATGATGTAATGAAAAATGTTCTTCGAAACTAAAAACAAGATTTTAAATAACTGATTGATTTGAAAAACAAATACCACTGAACAAAACCAGACCATCTGGGGGACAGGATTCAGCCAAGAAGAAGCACCCATTCATCACTCCTGCCCCTGACGTTTAGACACGTAGCTCAGGGGACACAGGCTCTCCTTTTCTCCGTTGTACCATCTGCGTCCCCCATGCCTACCTGTGGCTACAGAGATTGCAGCATCAAAACAATTTCTTAGGATATGTGCATGCCCGATCTTCGAGATAGTCAAGGCCCTTGAAATTCTTTCCACGTAGCTCTGGGAAGGCACAAGCTGGTGCTTTAGCTGACACATGCCTGCCCCTGCCCTTCCTCACTTTTCCCTCTGCTCTGAACCACAGTAATGATTTCCGTTGCTGCCAATGACAAAGGAGCAGCTGCGCCGAGGGCTCTGCCAGCCCTGTCAGGGCTTCTGCCATGGCTGCCAACTGTGCAAGGCTGGTTTTTGTGCCAAAGGCCCTGGTGCTCCGCCTTTACTGTGAAAGATGCTGATGCTGAGGTAACTGAATCTCATGCGTGTTCCCCTGCATCTGTTAACCATCCCCTCCTCACAACACACTCACACCACTTCAAGGACACTGATGTCAGCCACAAGGATGCTGTCTCCTATTTCCGCTGGCACTGCTCTGCTGACCCCTTGGGCCCTCAGTAGTCCACGGAGATTTTAGTAAACCAATTGTCTTCACTTTTATTGATTGCAGCTCCCTAAACCTAGGACTCAGCTATAAATCCACATGTGGGTCACTGGACAGCTGAGCAATAAACACTTGAATTTAAAGCCACTCTTCCCCTCCGCACTTACCCAACATGTCCCTTAGCTGAACCCTTGCTGCTCAGTCCTCCTTTTCCTTAGAGTGAGTTCTGCCGCTCATGTAAACAGATCTTTGGAAGGCCTGTTCTTCCAGTCTCCCAGCATTTCTGAAAGAAATACAAGAAGTCCGCCAAAGAGTGCAGGAGAAAAACCTAGATGTGAACGAGTGACCGAAAATCAGAACATCAGTTCAGGAAAGGTAAGGCCCTGACCTCACCTTCCATCTGCAACGGCCTAACACAGTGCTTCTCAACCGATGGGCTGCTGCAGAAGGAAATAAACTGGAAGAGTCACTAATGAGAGCCCGGGTTATTCTTCCAGCCATTTGTTTCTACTGAAGGGGAGCTTTATCCCTAATTACAGCTCTTAGTGACCATCAGCGACTGGCAATTTACTGTTGCACAATTTCTCAGAATTCACTCTCTCATGATTGTAAACAGTAAGTATTTTCACAGAATCAAAGTTCTCAGTGTTGTTTCAGGGCTTCATAAGACACCACAAGCTCAACTACATGAATCTGCTTCCTTGTGCCCATTCTGTCCGGTAGAGATTTGCGGGAGGACAAACTCCAGTGCTAGGTACACATCTTTAAGAGTTCCGTGATTTTTTCAAGGTGCTTAGCCACTATGCTCATTCACATACTGCATTTTCTACTTCCTTGGAAAATTTAATTTCCCCTAAAGTTTTCCTCAAAAGCTGTATATATATTTTTTCTTTTGTGAAGCCCTGTTGCTTATGTAAACCATCCTCACTTGTCTTTGGTCAAGCTGTGAGGAAGCAGCAGATGTCTGTTTCTAATTGTTTTCTTATTCTTGGCTTTGAACTTCACAGGCTTTCAGCTGATGCACTCCTTAAATCTCTTCTTGCCCTGGGAGTGTAGCATTGCTAATGCAAACCATGGTCAGCCCCTTGGGCCAGGTTTTATTTGCATGGGAATGTCTTGATCAGAGACTGCAGTTCTTATGTTCTGCTTGTGTGACTATGGGCATCATTTGATTTGATTCTATTAGATCAAATTCACGGTAGGCTGTCTTCTCTTTCTAGGCTACACTGATTTTATTACGCTTTTTATGTGCCAGTGATTCTCACCAGCACCACACTTAACCTTTCCTCTGAGAATACCCCTTTAGTAATTTATCATAAAATTGCACACTGAACTGAGCTTGGCTGGCTTCAGTTCCACTTTCTCTTTCACACAACTGCTGCTCCTATCTGCAGACATCCAAATCAAGAGGAAAAATTGGAAGGAGAAAAAGCACAACACCAGGAATTAAAATTCTTATACAAATATTGGTTATTAGGAAGAGTTCAGGGTAAATTAAATTTTCCTAAAATTTATATTTGAATGTACTATGTGTAAGCACACATAATTTTTTCACATTTCAACCACTCAACTAGTCATGTGTCTTTAAGCAGGTTCTTAATTTTTCTGTGCTTCTGCTTTCTTCTGTGCAACATCACAGAGACTGTCTGCCCTGTGATTTCATAAGAATTAGAATCTTATGAGATGATTACCAAATGTTGAGAACACCACTTCCCTATTTGTATAACTTCCTAATATTGTCATTAGAAGAGTAGAAATAACATCTCTAGAAAAAGTAATTCTCTCATTAAATGATTTCCCCTTAACTCTCATTATCAGCCTTTTGATAAACAGAATAGACAATTTCTTTGTGGCAAAATTCCAAGAGACTTGCCACCTGGTCTCTGATATTTTGAAATGCAATCAATCCCTAAGGACACATTTGTTAGGGATGAGGCTAGCAAAGAGAAACTTCTGAAGGAGAAAAGCTAACATGGATTTAAAGCTTTGGTGTAAATTAAAAACTGGCTCTGCAGCTAGTCCTCAGAGCAGGTTTGGATGATCGGGAGCAGGCTGGTCCTTGTTCGGTGTACTGATTTTCTAAAGGCTCGATATCTTGGCTTTCTCTGGGCAGCTTCTCACCTCTTAGTCCACCAGTTCATTTTAAAAATGGTAGAAAGGGGTGACAAAATAGCAATTGCCTTCCATGATCACAGTTGAACACTGGTCACAGTGAATGAGCCCACCTTATGTACTCTATAGATCAACAAGCTGAACTGAGGTATCCAAAGCCTCTTACCAAGATGACTCTGAATCACAGAATGACAGAAATGTAAGATTATTTGAGTGACTATAATCACAGGCTGAGTAGCTCAAATATCCACAGAGGTTAGATGGGTAATGTGAATGTCTGAATCAGATAGCATGAAATGATAAAGAGTGGCAGGGTAAGTTCTGTGGCAAAATAAAGAGAAAATGCAAGTACCTTACAGGCATTTAAGTTCAAATTTAATTAAAAGTTGTGCTAATCTAGACCACCAACTTACACCATACACAAAAATAAACTCAAAATGGATAAAGGACTTAAACGTAAAACGGGAAACCATAAAAATACTAGAGGAATACAAAGGCAACAAAATCTCAGACATATGCCAAAGCGGTTTCTTCACCGATACAGCCCCTAGGGCATTGGAAACTAAAGAGAAAATAAACAAATGGAACTTTATCA
>PVJC01019291.1:0-10704 GCA_004026665.1 Murina feae
GCATAAACGTATACAAGGTCTTTGGTTGACTACCACCCACCCACCCACCCACCCTCCCCCGCCTTCCCTCCGAGTTTCCACACTCTGTTCCATGCTCCCATGTCTCTGGATCCACTCCGTTTATCACTTTATTTTGTTAGGTTCCACATATGAGTGAGATCATGTGATACTTGTCTTTCTCTGACTGACTTATTTCACTTAGCATGAAGCTCTCCTGGTCCCTCCATGCTGTCTCAAAGGGTAAGAGATTCTTCTTTTTTCCTGCTGCATAGTATTCCCTGGTATAAATGTACCACAGCTGTTTTACCCACTCATCTACTGATGGGCACTTGGACTATTTCCAGATCTGAGCTATTGTAAATTGTGCTGCTATGAATATAGGGGTGCACACATGCTTTCTGATTGGTGTTTCGGGTTTCTTAGGATATATTCCCAGAAGTGGGGTCACTGCATCTCCATACTGTTTTCCATAATGGCTGCCCGATTCTGCACTCCCACCAGCAGTGCTCTAGGGTTCCCTTTTCTACACAAGCTCCCCAGCCACAGTCCACTTCTTTCATGCTCAGGGCCACCTGCTTCGCTCCACCAGCTCTGGGGCCCTCACCTGGACCACAGCTGAAGCCTCATGAGTGGCTCCTGCCTCCAGGCCCACCTCCCCATCCACCTCCCACGTCTCCCCGACAGGAGAGTTATTGAGAGGCATCGAAACTCCTGGCCAGGTCTGCCCTGCTTAAATTCCTTCCCTGGCTGCCTTGGCCCACTGGGTGAAGACTGGGCGCCGAGAAATGGTTAGGAGACCCTTTGAATGCCACCCTCCGTCCACACCGGGCTTCTGGCTGCCTACCCACTCCCCCACCCCCGCTCCTTGCCCACCCCCCCATGCCCCTGACACCGAACTTTCTGTTCTCAGTTCACACGGCAGGCACCCTTGACCTCTCTCTACTTGTGGCTCTAGCTGCCTGAAAGGTCCTTCCCTATCTGGTCTGGCTTCTCCCCGTCAGTTCCCAGCTTAGAAGTGACCTCCTTGGAGGAGCCCTCCCCACATGCAGCCCCTATGGCATCCCCTTGGTGAACACTATAACTGCCTGTCTCCCTAAAACCATAAGCTCATTAGACCCCCTCCCCCCCCCGACCCCGAACCAGCCCAGTGCTGAATGCGTGAGTGAATGAGTGAGTGGATGAATGAGTGAGTGAGTGAGTACACTGGGACTAGGGAGGACATGGAAGGGATTGAGGGAGGTGGCACAGGGTGTGAAGTCTATCCTGAGAGACCAGCGGTGCTGTAGGGACAAGCACAGCTTCTGGAGGGAGGTCACGGCTGGGTTTGCATCCGGGTTCTGCCACAGATTAAACCTGTAACTTTAGGCAACTCACCCAACCTCTCTGTGACAGGGATTCCTCGTCTGTAAAAGTGAGGACAGTAAAAGTATTCATCTCATTGGATTCTTGTGAGGAATACCTGGAACAGGGCCTGGGGCATAGTCCGTTCGTAAATACACAGAAGTTAGCCGTTATCATGGCTGCTGTTGTTACCACTATTATTAGTATTAATACTAGGAAAAGACCCCTGGAAGGAGTTGTTGCAGGAGAATTCCGCGCTTCTGGCTCTGGCAGCCCGGGGTCCTCCCAGCTCAGATGGATGGCGAGCGCCCCGTCACCACTCCAGCCTGCTCCCAGGAGCCTGAGCCGACGGGCGTGGGGCAGCTGCTCTTTAGACCTCAGGAGGCAGAAGAGACCAAATGAGAGGGTGGGAGGTGCACCCCCCTGGAGCAGAGTGCAAGGGCTGTCTCTGTTTATCTTGGTCCCTGGGACCCTGCTGTCACTGGCGGCTCCCTTCTGGCCCCAGCTCCATGGGCCTGGTCGTGCGGGTGCTCCCCAGCCTCCCGCCCCCAGCATCACAGACACAGTGGGAGCCCCTGGGGCTGCAGGGGTGGAGGGCCGGCTGGGGCCAGCGGGCCAGGCATCTGGAGGCAGTTTCTTCTCCGCGGGTCCCTGGGTACTTGATTATCCATCATGGAGAGAAGGGAATTAGCATCTCTGCTGTTTGTTTTATGAGATCACCCCGGTGCCCAGCTGCTGTTTCCAAGCAACATCGACTTCCCAGTCAACAGTCCTGGCAGCGGGGCCTTGGGCCCTGGAGGGGAGGTGTCCCATGGAGGTGGCAGTGCCTGCGATGGCCTTCTGCCCAGGCTCCTGTTTCTGGCTCACCTCCTGCGACTCCCGTAGGCAGTGGATGGGAGGGTCGTGTTGCAACCTGGGCACCAGCTTTCTTCGTCTCCTGGGAAAGGGCACAGGAGAACGCCTGGAAGAAGAGTAGCAGTAATTTTTACTTTGGTTTAGGAAGCGACTGTCTAGCGCATTCCCGTAGCTTGAGACACCGGTGGGCCAGCACTTCCCCTGGAAAAGGAAACAAACTCCATCCCTTCCTGCCTCTCCCCACAATGATTTTTTTTTTTAAGTCTGGCTTGTCTGGGGGCTGAGACCTGCATGGCTCTGATCTTGTCTTCTCCCTAAGCCTGCCGGTTCTCACTCCTTGTCGCCCCCCACCCCACCCCCACCCCGGCTTTCCTGGGCCCCACTGCCAGCTTCCTCGTGCTCTGTCTCTGCCCAAGCTGCTCCAGGCCCCTGGCCTCACCTCGTTGGGTCCCTGAGGAGCACATGGATTCTGCAAAAAAGCAGAGTGGTCCAGGGTAGGGCTTAGAGGCGGGCACTTTCCCCAGCATTTGGGTAGGAGCCCCGAGGAGGCCCACGGAAGCGGCACCTGCTTGCTACGTCACTGAGACAAATTAAACCAGGAAAGCTGGAGAATAATGTGGCTACAACTATATGCTCACCTGCCAGAATTAATCGGTGTGAAGCTCTGGAGATATATGGCAGGACTTTTTTTTTTAAATCCTCACTGGAGGATATATATTTTTAAATTAAATTTTAGAGAGGAAGGGAGAGAGAGAGAAAGAGAGAAACATTGATGTGAGAGAAACATCGACCCGTTGTCTCCCATACGGGCCCTGACCGGAAGTAGGACCAGCAATCCTTTGGTGTGCGGGACAATGTTCCAACAGCTGAGCCACCTGTCGGGGCGATGGCAGGACTTTTTAGGTAAAAAAATGAAGCATGACAGAGGAAGATGCTGTCAGTCTCGCTTCCCTTTCCTCTTGTCCTTCTCGTCCATAGAAGCACTACCGGCAGGCATTTGATGGGTCGCCTTCTAGGCTGCAGTGTGTGTTTTGACTCCATATCCGTATCTTTTTATGGCATTGCATGTACTTTTTAAATGGGCGTAAGTATACACACACACACACACACACACACACACATAATTTCTATATCTTGCAATTCAGTCAGCATTTGTTTCGAAACTTGTCAGTGCTGCTAGTTAGGCACTGGGATGGGAGTGGGATGGGAGGCTGGGTTCCAGCCTGGGCACCCAGCCTTTATCCTTCTCGTGGGGAAGGGGACAGGAAGATGCATTAGGACCCTTGCCTGGTACTAATTCATACCCCACACGCAGTCTGTAAAAGCTCCTGTTTCCCCACATTCTTGCCAACCCTTGATACCATTACATTTTTAAATTTTGGGCAGATGGATGGGTGTAAAATAGTATTTTATTATAATTTTAACTCTCATGTCCACGCTTTGCTCCCTTAAGAGGAAGTGCACATGCACAGCACAGAGAACGCTTTCCATAAATATTTGAGGAATTGAGTGGCTGTGCCTCGGTTTCCCCTTTTGCAGAAAGGGGTGATGGCATCTGTTCTGCCTCCCAGAGGAGGCGAGGTTCTGTGTGCTCATGAGTCTCGGAAAGCTCTGTGTTAGGTTCAGCATGACACACGTGCGCATGTGCAGGGAGGCAGGGCCCCTGGCTCCTCAGAGGCTGAGGGCAACGGGACAGGGACCTAGAGGCTGAGGGAAGTGGGGACTGTGCCTTTAAATGCAGTCCCTCACTCTTAGCATGGGGTGTGGAACCCTGAGCAGGCCACACCCACATGTGCCCACCCCACTGCCCCCCTGCCTCGCCCTGCTCCCACTCATCCTCATACCCTGAGGGTGTGAAAGAGGTGTGAGGCATAAAGGGCTTCAGACCCTGAGAGACCTTGATGATGCTGAACAAAGCCAAATGCTGCCCATGAATTTCAGAATGCCAACAAAGACCTTAGCCTGCTCCCCCTAATCCCCAGCACCCCTTGTCACCGTTATTGGCTGAGCTAGTCTCCATGGAAACCATCAAGTTGAGAGGGATACGGTAGCCTATGCATCCTGCCTTCCCCCTCTGTCCCCAGCTAGCCTCTTGGAGCTGAGTTAGAAGTTTGAGTGCTGAGGGAGCCCAGATGCTCTGGTTAAGCTCTCATCCATTCATTCATCCTCTCTCCCCGTCCCACTCCTGCCCTCCTCTCTCCCCCGCAGGCCAGCCAGCTGGGCGTGTACAAAGCGTTTGTGGATAACTACAAAGTCGCTCTGGAGACGGCGGAGAAGTGCAGCCAGTCCAACAACCAGTTCCAGAAGATCTCCGAGGTGCGCAGCTCCCTGCACAGCCACCCCCTGACTCGGGGCCTCGGGGGGGGCGGCTGCTCAGGGCCTTCCAGCCTCAGGGCCTCTCCTTGCCTGCTTTCCGGTTAGGGGAACGGTTCCCCTGACGGGTCTCACTTAGCCTGACATTTGCTTTCTTGCACTTGACATTTACCCTCTTCATGTAAGAACACCAGTTTGTTTGATTTTTTTTTTTTTTTTGTCGTTCTGTTGTAGGTTTTTCTGTGTTAGAACAGAGGAGGCAAAAAGAAAAGGCAGTATTTCCCACACGGCAGTGACCTTGGGCAAGTCACTTCCCTTCCTTGGTTCCTGTAGAACGAGGTGTCTGGATTCCTCCACCTCATGCCAGACTTTCTTGATCCAAACCACAGGGACACAGGCACCTTCCCGGGAATTTCAAATCAGAAGGTTTGGGGTGGCGCTCAAGAGTCTTTATGTCATAAGCTTCCCGGGTGGCTTTCGTGTCAGGAAGATTTGAGGAAGCCTGAGCCAGGTGGTCTTTTCAGGTCCTTGCAGCCCTACACACCATCAGGACAGGGCCCCATTGGTGGAGAAGCTGTTGCAGATCCTCCAGCTCAAGCATGTCGAGCTCCCAGCGGCGGGCCACATGTTTGAAACATGCTTGCTCTGGCTGGACATACGCCTTCCCTGCTGCTGCAGCTCAGCCTCCCCTCCGTGCTCTTCCGCAGGGCAAAGACGTGGCATTGCGTGCCTCTGTCTCTCTAGGAGGTGGCAGGGGGCGCTCTCGGGTCCTTCAGGAGCACAGCTCAGCTCACCCTTTTAGCTGGAGAGATGTCAGTGACAGCCCCAAGCCGCTGGCCTCGCAGGCCGAGCAGGAGGACCTCGGGTCCCAGGGATGGGGAGCTCCATCTGCGGCTTTGGAGGCCCCACCTCACAGTCCCCTCTGGACCCTTTGCTTTCTTGTCTCGGCTGTGATGCTAGGGACGTTGGTGAGATGCAGGCTAGTTTTCATGAAACTTCTGGAGTTACGGGTTACACGTTTGAAACTGACCTAGAGGCAGCACAAGGGTCAGACGGCGCGAGGTGAAAATGTGAGGCTGATCCCCAGTAAAAGCCGGATCGGAGACGCGTGCGCTTGGATCGGCAGCCGCCTTGGGCCTGTGGAACCCAAGCGACCAGGGGCGGCAGGAGGGCTGAGCTCAGTTTCTTCTCCCAAACCCAGGGGTCAGGGGAGCCCCCCTGAGCCTCAGAAGATGCAGGGAGGCGTAGGGAAGTCCCTCTATGCCGAGTTACGAGGCTGGAGACGCGGTGCTTCCACTCACGGCTCCCAGTTCTTCCTGGGAACAAACAATCCCGCGATCTGCGTTCAGAGAGGCCTGCCATGTGTGCCTGGGTGCCTGAGCCCCATGTGGTCTCTTCTTAGCCTGGGCTGACTCTCCATCCTCGTGGTCGGCGGAAACCCTGTGCTCGCCCCCAGGCCCCTCTCGAAGCCTGCTGGCTCCAAGGGCAGAGTCAGGCCCGTGGCTCGAGGCCAGTGGCTTCTCACCCTGGCTCACGCTGACACTGGCGCTTCCTCCTGGCGCTGCCACTTAATTACTGCAATCAGGCCCTCCCCCTCCGCGGCGGCAGCAGCAGCAGCGAGTGACTTCATACCTCTGGGCTGCACTGGAGTGGGCCCCCCCCCCCCGAGGAAAATTCCTAAAGTTGGGAATCCAGACACCAGCTAGAGGTGGCCTTGAGGAGCTCAGTGCCCGCTTCTCCCTTCTGTCTGGGCACCTCCTCCCCCCCAGGCAGAGGGGGCAGTATCACCCAGGTGGCTGACCTTGGGCTCACCTCACTCCTGCTTCCTGCCCCCCCCCCTTGGAGGCCCCCTCTGTGCACTCAGCCCTGGAAGTGGGGATTGCATTACAGCTCCAGTTACAGGCCAACTGGCGGGTTAGCAAGGGCTGGAGCTGGGCCTGTCTAGGGCAGATAGAGGTTTGGCTCAGATAAGCTGCCGGGGAGTCTGTCTCTAGCCCTCACTACCCGTCACTTTGCAGGGGACCCAGGGGGTGCCCTGGCGGTTTCCTCTCTAAGGCCTAGCACAGGCTCCAGAGGGTGGGGGGTGTCAGGTGGGGCTGGGTGCTGGGGGAGTCTCCCCCGATATGGGTAAGATGGAGCTCGGACTGCCCTGGGGGACTCTGTCTCTTGGCCCCAGTGCACCGCCCAGGTGTCCCCCTGTTCTGTCAGTTGTGTGGGACCCCTCACTCCTCCTAAGAGTTGCTCATGCCCCCAGGAGCAGCTGGGTGCCAGCTGCTTGTCCACGCAAACCCTGTGTGCCCTGGGCTGATGTGTGCACCCCTTAAGTGTGGGCTGGTGCTGGGGGAGGGGGCGGGGGGCGGGGCCCTGCTCCTACCACCGCTCATTCCCTGGAAGTTGCAGGGGGGAGGGGCTTGGGGACAGGTCTGAGGAGCACCATGATCAAAGTCCCTTCCGCTACCTAGAGCCTCCCCTTGCCCACACCCTGCTGCTGGCCTCCACGAGGCTCCCGGGACCGTGGGTGTGGCACAGGGAGTCCAGGGGACTGCGAGGCAGAGGGAGGCTCTTGCCTGTTGGTCTTTTGTGCCCCGGGGTGTCGGGTCCTTCTTCGCCCCACGCTCACGGGGGATGGGCAGGCTCCGGTAGGGCCCGGCAGTGACCCCTCTCCTCTGCTTGGCAGGAACTCAAAGTGAAAGGTCCCAAGGACTCCAAGGACAGCCACACGTCAGTCACCATGGAAGGTATGTTGCGGGGCAGGCTGGATGGCAGTCGCCTTCCTTTGTCTGGCTTTGTGGACGACGGTGCCCTGCGTGTGTGAGCGTGTGCACGTTCGTGTGTGAGTGTGTGTGAGCGCGCACACAAGGAATCAGCCTCTGTCCCCGGCAGCCAGCCAGCTACAAACGTGCTCCTCCTCAGGATGCCAGCGACAGCTAGCTCCCCTCCTCCCCCTCCTCCCGCGTGCTCCTCTCCCTCCCTTCCCCTGCCCTCCCCTCCCCTGCTCTCCCTTCCTTTCCCCTCCCCTCTCCTCCCCTCCCCCTTGCTAGAGGAGCACTCTGAAGCGGCTGCTTGATTCCGGAGGCTGTGCAGCAGCAGCGTGCAAGGTGGCTGAGTGGCTGGGCGGCTGATGGGAGCTGGGAAGCGATGGCCACAGGCTCCTGCCGTGGGGACAGAGGCTGCCATGGAAATTCTCCTCATCGTCCGCTTCTGCTGTAACTGCACCTATGGTAACCCAGCTCCCTCTCACGGGAGGTGCTGTGTCTCCCCACCTCAGGGAGGCTGGCTGGAGTGGGCTTAAATGTGCCGTCAGGATTTGGGGAGCGGCAGGGAAGAGAGGGGACGCGAGTGGCTGGATCCCCATTCCGGCCAGCTTCCAGCCTGCAATGGAAGTCTGGGGGCCACTCGGGGCAGGGATGGTTTAGAAATGGAGGGGCCAGGCTAAAAGGTCCAGGTACCACCCTCCCCATTCCTCCACCCCCATACCCCCAAGATCTGTGCGGAATTGGTCGCTTAGCTCGAGAGGCTGCGTGCAACTTCCTGGAGAGGCTGTTAAGGACAGAAAGTGACCAGACTGTACCTGTGGGTGTGGCAACCTGGGCTGGAGAGGGGGCATCGGGGGCCGGTCGGAGAATGGCAGGTGGCCTGGGCAGCAGTGCCCTGGTCGGGGAGGGTGCCAGTCCCCGGGAGAGTGAGAAGTTGGGAGTTCCTTTGTTTCCAGGGAGAGGAGTGGAGGTTGAGCGGCCAGGGTATTGTGTGCTCAGAGTGCACATGCTCCTTCCAGAGGAGAAGGTCTCTCCCCTCGGAGCAGGCACAGGCGGTGAGCCACTGCACTGGGGAGAGCGGGGAGGGAGGGGTTGCCCCGAGGGGGTGTGTTTCTGGCCCCCGGAGACCTGGAGCTGAGGTCCTGGCACTCAGCGCAGGAGGTGACAGGGAATGCTGGCGGGAGGGGGGCTGGGGGGGCATGGCGGCCTGCTGCTTTGTGAAGGTCGCTCCCACCGTACAATGGGAGGGATGGGAGTGTCCTCTTTGCCGGTTTCTCAGCCAGGGCGCCCTGGGACAGGCACCTGCTGTCAGCCAGGCTCCGGCTCTAAGGAGGCTGAAGTGGGCTAGGCAAGCAGGTGGTGGAAGCTGGGCCCGCTCTCAGAGGCAAGCATCGCCTTCCCTCTGAGCCAGGCTGCCCTTGGCAGGGGCCGGGGTCCAGTGCTACCCTCTCTCCCCTCCCACCAGGCGTTTTGTGTCTGCACCCCTCCTGGTCTCTGCTTTCACATCTCCGTGGTAACCTGGAGCTCCTTGTCAGAGGCTGAAGGGGGGGTATAGGTGCAGTTTGCTGGAGGAGAAACGATGGGGCGTCCTGAGTTTTTCCCCAGAGACCTCTGTGCCCAGCCTTCTCCCGGGTCCTGAGTCCGGGACTGCTCAACCCTGAGGCAGGAGCGCTGCAGGGAGCCTGGTCCCTGGACAGAAGCTGCCCTTGCGCCGGCCCCTTAGCTCGGATTCGGACAGGCGGACAGGCGAGGTCTAGGGGAGCCCATTTGGAGGTCAGAGGGAAATGCGCTTTTGATCTGGCCTCGGAGTTGGTCAGGTCTCAGCTCTGCCTCCCTGAAAAGCAGGGGTCAGCCCTTTGCTTCCTCCCCAAAATGAAGTTTCGTCTCAGTGACCCCGGCCTGGGACTGCACCCCAGGCTTCCTCCAGTCCCTGCGATGCTGCCTCTGAAGTCGGTCACCGTGGGGAGTGAGGAGTGAACAAGCCCTTGCTGAGCACTCTGTTCTGAATCCTCTCGGCCCCTCCCGGGATGCTGGCTCTGGGGGTCCCACGGAGACTGTGCAACTTGGGGCTCCCTCTGGCGTTGTGTGCCTTTGTGGTCCTTTGCTGGGCTCTTCCTTGTGAAGGTCGCTCCCCACCTTACAATGGGAGGGATCAGAGTGTCCTTTTTGCCAGTTTCTCAGCCAGGGCGCCCTGGGACAGGCACATGCGGCTCTGAGGAGGCTGAAGGGGGGCTAGGCAAACAGGTGGCGGAAGCTGGGCCCTGCTCTCAGTGCAGGAGGTGACAGGGAAAGCTGGCAGGCAGGGGGTGAAGGGAAGTCATGCCTGGCCCAGGCCCCTGAGGGCGGGGGTGGGGGGGCTCATCTTGGCAACAAGAGGGGGCCCGGCAGCCTTCTGGGTGCAGCTTTCCAAGAGCACGTTACCTGACTTCCCTGTGCCTCGGAGAAGTTTCCTCATCTGTGCGATGGGGCTCGTGATAATTCCTTCCCTCTTTAATCCAAGGGGAGCATGCATGGCAGGCGGTACCGTCGGACGCTGAGCCAAGTACCCAGCAGACTCGAGGGAGCCGGCTTGCCCTTGGCAGCAGCCTGACTTTTAGACATCGTGGGTTTGGTTTGCAAAAGTCCCGGTCAGGGAAGGCTTCCTGGAGGAGGGGGAGAGGCAGGTGTTGCAACGTGGTGACCGGCGTCTGTTCTGGGAACAGGACCGCATGGCGAGGAGTGGGGCGAGCGGGAGAGGCGGGGGCAGGAAAGGTAGGCTCCCTCCCCTGCGTTCTCGGGGGAAGCAGGCACAGGGGAGCCGTGGGGAGCATGGCCATCAAGCTGCTCTCCCTCCCCTGGTTCCTCCCATATGCGGCTGGGTCCCCAGGGCCTTCTCCCCACACCTCCCGCTCCCCTCACTTCCGCCAGCTGCCCTTCCCGCCACAGCCCCGCCAGGTGGACTCCGAGGTGACCGCAGGCATATTACTAACCCTGTGGCACCCAGCCCACCACTGGTGCAGACCTCTGAGCTTAGGCAGGAGCCTCTGCCTCCCGGGACCCGACGGAGGGACCCGACGGAGGGACGGAGGGAGCTGACGCCGCAGTATCAGCTTTCCCTGAGCCAACGCCAGGCCTGCCCTGGCAGGTGTTCGCTGAACTCACACTTCCTCTGGGGTCCCTGAGGCTCAGGGTGTGATTCCCCCCCAGGATGAGCTAAGCCGCAGGTGGATTCCCTAAACAGCCTCAGGACTGGGCCCCCCCTGTACTGATGATGGCGCTCTGCCCTCACTGCCCCAGGACACCCCAAGCCTGGTCCTGTCCCTCTGATTCCCACTGCCCATGGGGAGGGGTTCTGGACGTTGCTGAATTAAGCAAGGGCCACAAATGCGTCATGGGAAGTGTGTGTGCATAAAGCAGTGGTTTCAGTCATTCCTCTATCAGAACTAGCAAAGGCGCTTTT
>PVJC01019291.1:10804-30467 GCA_004026665.1 Murina feae
GGCAGAGTTTGGGATTTAGCTGATGCCGTGAGGAGAGGGAGGCTGGCAGCCGTGTCTTTTAAGAGCTCCCCAGTGATTCGAATGGGCAGCCAAGCACAGACTGCAGATACGGCCCATGGCACCACTGAGACCGTCCTCTCCGCAGCCGGCAGACTGTTCCCGGAGCGTCTGTTAGCAACACGCAGGGCGTTTCCATCTAGGGCTTGGGGGACTCTGGTGGTTTGAGGGCTGAGCGACAGCTCTGAGACCCATCACAGCCTGGCCCTATGGGGCACCCAAGCTAGGGTCCTCCTCCCCAGACCAGCATCCTGCCTCATCGCTCCCATGGCCGGAGGCCGGAGGTCACGACCCCATGGCCAGAGACCTCCAGGTGCAGGACTGAGGCCGAACCCCCGTGTGGGAGAGGCAGGCACAGCTGCTCGCAGGCAGCTCCGTTGGGAAGTGCTGGTCGGCCAGCTGCCGCTTCCACCTGTCTCTGCTGAATCCCAGCAATCCTCACCCGGTGTCCTGGTCACCAAGGGGTGTGGCCAAGAGGGGCCTTGCTGAGCTTGCATTTTTCTGTCTCCTCAGAGCTCCCAGAGGCCCCACTGGCATTCCTTCAGGAAACCTCTGCCCCCTCACTGCCATTGCCGCTTGCAGACCCTCTCTGCAGAGAGCTGGCCTGCCTCTCTCGGCCTGCCCTGTTTTGTCTGGGGGTTTGAGTGCGTGGAGATGGGTCTCCCGTGGAGAGGAGGCTGACTGTGGGTCAGAGGGAGCCGTGGGCCAGATGAGTCTGAAAGTGATCGGGCCTGGGGAGCTGCCCTCCCTGGAGGAGCAGCGCGTCTCCTTCCCACATTCCGGGGTCCCAGGTGTGACCCCGAGTATGCTGGAGCTCTGGTGGGCAAGGCTGGACACAGCTGTGTGATTCGGGGAGGGGCGTACAGAGGAGCTCTGAGCCGGTCAGGCCAGGGCAGGTCTCCAGACGGCCTGGGAGAAATGACATGTGGGGGGCGGGGCCCAGGCTGCCAGGGCCGTGGGTCCCCCTGCTGTGTGTCCCCCTGCCGTGGGTCCCCCTGCCGTGTGTCCCCCTGCCGTGGGTCCCCCTGCCGTGGGTCCACCTGCTGTGGGGTCTGACCTGCTTGGGTGAGAGTGGAGCTGCAGGCTCCTGCAGAACCCGCCTATGTGAGTGGGTGTCCGTGCAGGGGAGGGAGGCGAGTCGGGGAGCAAGACTGGTTCCTGAGGTCTCGAGCTGCTCCTGATGTCATCTGTCCTGTCCCCCCTGCCCTCCCCAACAGCTCTCCTCTACAAGCCCATCGACCGCGTCACCAGGAGCACCCTGGTCCTGCACGTGAGTGTGGGCCCCTGCACGGCCAGGGACTGGTCAGGTGGGGGGTGCTGGGGTCACTGAGAACAGCCCATTCGGGAAGCCGGGCGGAGAGTCCCGGACCCTGCTTGCCTGCCTGGCCTGTGGAAACGGCGTCAGCGGGGCCAGGGCCTAAATATAACTGGGCTACGAAGCCTGACTTTTGGCCAGATGCACCCTAGGAGGCAGGCGCTTCCTGCCGCCCCACCCCTTGGCTGGTGGTCTCCAGTGTCCTAGGAGCAGCTGCGGGTGGTTAGGTGGGTGTCTCTCCCAGCTGCTGGGTGAGATGAGGCTCCACATGGCTCCCCCACACCCCAGGGCCGAAGCGTCATGACTTCAGCAAAATAAAGACACACCACGGCCTTCACCCCTGCTGCCCTCATTTTAGTTCAGATTTTGCAGGCCTGACCGGACTAGGGTGTGGGTCCCTGCGTGCCCCCCTTGGAATTCTTTAGTGGGAGTTGAGTGCTCCCCAATGTCTTCTTATTAAGCCCCAGAACTCCTCTCAACTCACCACCCCGACCCTCCCCAGGACCTGCTGAAGCACACGCCCGTGGACCACCCAGACTACCCGCTGCTGCAGGATGCCCTCCGCATCTCCCAGAACTTCCTGTCCAGCATCAACGAGGACATCGACCCCCGCCGGACTGCTGTCACCACCCCCAAAGGGGAGGTGAGCTCAGGACCCAGCACAGCCTCTCACCCAGCAGGCCAGGCCACCCACCCCTGCTCTCCTGACACTCAGGCACGCCGCCCTGTGCCCCGTGCCCCTCCAGCCTGACCCCTCATTCCCAGCCCAGGAGAGGCCTTTAGGCCCGGGGCTAACCGCTTCAAGCCCAGTGTCTCATTCATCTTCATGATCCTCTGCCGCAGCAGAGGAGGAAACAGGCCTGGTGAATCTCTCCAGGTCTGGCACAAGATCTCTCAGCCAGGGTTAGAGCTGGGTTCTTCAGAGGGGATTATCTGTCTGCAAGCCCCATGCCCTGTCCCCATGCCAGGTGCTTGGTGGGCTCTTCCCATCTCATTCTTGAATGCAACCCCCTCATGGGTAGTATGATGTCCTCAGGGCTCCCCTGGGTGGCAGTGGCTCAGTCTGAGGGAGCTCGGGGAGTCTGAGGGAGCTGGACCTCCAAGCTGCCTCTGATCAGCCTGCACAAGCAGGTGGGAGAAACTAAGGAGGGAGCCCCATGGCAGGAAAAGCTGGTGGGAGAGCTGGCTGAGGCAGCCAGGTTACTGGAATGTCCCAGGTGGGCGCCTAGAGGTGGCACAGCAGTTCCAGTTCCCTGGGGGCCCTTCTTGGTGGAAGGTGGGGGGAGGGGGCCAGTGAAGGGAAGCGACTTGAAGAATCGGAGGCGGCCCCCGGGCCAGCAGCCTGGCCCACATACAGTGCTTCGGTGCAGGGGAGGTAATTAAGTGGCGCTTAGGAGCGCAGGCTGGCTGGGTTTATGCTCCTTTGTTACATTTATGAGCCCCCAGTGTCTCCTGGGGGGGTAAGGAATGAGGGACAGGATCTAGAGAGTGACTAATGGGCACAGGGAGCTGTCCCTGCACGCAGCTCCCAGCCCTGGTTTGCGAACCCGGGAAGTCACTTGTTTATTTGACTCGGGGGGCGGGGGGTGGGGGAAGCTCTGCGGAGGGCTCACAGCCCCATCAGTGTCAGATCATTCTAGTGGTTCACTTTCCACAGGCTCACCTCATGTGGGAGCATGGGCAGCTCACGTGGTACACAGCCCCCAGAAGGCGGGGACTGATGGGGATAGCCCCCTGGATTCTGCCGGCCCTGAGGGTGGCAGGGAGGAGACGGGGAATCCTGCCCTTGACCATCGGCGCCCAGGTGGGAGGTGGCCGCAGGTTCCCGGAGGACACGGCTGCAGCCCCACAGCGGGGGGGCCGGGCCTCCCATCTGTCTGGGGCGGGTGAAGAATTGACTCAGAGGTGGTAGCATGAGCAGCCCCAAGAGGGTCTGCAAGTCGAGTTGAACTGAAGCTAGAACAACTTCTTAGGCAGGGTGGTGGGATGGGGGTGGGAGTGTGCATGCTCCCGGGTGGAGGAACCAGGCCACCGGCGCGAGGGCCCGTCCGGGTGGGAGCTATTGAGAGCTGCGGAAGAGTGTAAAGGTACCATTGTTTCGTTCTGTTTTTTTTAATCCTCACCCAAGGATATTTTTCCATTGAATGGGAGAGAGGGAAAGACCGAGAAATATTGATGTGAGAGAAACATCGATTGGTTGCCTCCTGCACGTGTCCCAGCCAGGACCCGGGCGGGAAGGAGCCTGAAACCAAGATCTGTGCCCTTGGCCAGAATCGAACCCGGGACCCTTCGTTCCGCAGGCCGATGCTCCATCCACTGAGTCACACCAGCTGGGGCTCAAGTTACCATTGTTGATGCACAGAATGTGTGGGCACGGGGGCCATTTCGCATAAATCAGTTGTGATGATTCCTTCCCTATGGGCTGCCATCATCATCCCTCAGTTTAACCAAGGTTAAGAGAGGTCCGGGGACTCCCCGAGATCTCAGCTGCGAAGTGGCAGAGTCTAGATTCAAGCCCAAGCCCATGTGACCACCAGGCACCGCGGCCCCTCCCTGCAGCCCACCCCCTGGTTGGATGGTGCCTCTAGTGCCTGCTGGGCCCTGGGCTGACCCCCCCTGAGCAGGTGGGCGGGTGTGCATCTCCCTCAGACGCGGCAGCTGGTGAAGGATGGCTTCCTGGTGGAAGTGTCGGAGGGCTCCCGGAAGCTGCGGCACGTCTTCCTCTTCACAGACGTCCTACTGTGCGCCAAGCTGAAGAAGACCTCTGCAGGGTGAGTCTGCCTGAGGCCAGGGTGCGGTGTTGGGGAGGAAGTAGACCCACCCTGCTGCCCCCTATGGAACCCCTTAGCAACCTGGGGGCAATCTGCATAGTTTTCCCTTTTAAAAACCTATTCATTAATTCCACCTTACTGCATAGCCTTTTTCTAAAAATAAATTGTTTTTAATTATAAAGATAATGTAACCAAATTACAAACAACAAAAAAACAAACCCATCGCCCATCCGAACATAAGCACCAGTCTCCTGCTGCTATATTTCCTTTCGTGTTTTTTTTTTTTTAATGTTCTTATGTTTTTTCATATACTTGTAATCAGAGTGAATACCCAATTTGGGGCTCTGCTTTCTCCATTTCACGTCATAAGCAGTTTTCCTGCGGCTGCCTCATCTTCATAATCACCACCTCACTCTCCTGCGTGAGGTGGCGCGGGGATGTGCTGTGCTTTACTTCAGCATTCTGCTTTTACTGGACAGCTCTACATTTTTGCTAACGACGAGTCAGTGAATATTCATCAAATCTGCTGCTGTCGTTTTTTGTTGAGTGGTTCTGCCCTGCCAGGTGTCATGACAAACGCTTTGAATATATTATTTCTGATCGTCCCAACAACTCTGTACAGTAGGTATTATTATCCGCATCTCACGGACAGAAAAGACTTAGGGTAGTTCCAGAAGCTGCCGAGGCCGCACGACTGCGAGTGGAGGGGATGGGATTTGAGCCTTACTCCAGCCTGGAAGCATGTGTCCACCTCACCTCCATCTCGGTACTTAGTGAGATGGGTCCCTTCTGCGCCACGAGCACAAAAGGTTATTCAGTGTTCACCCCACCTTCTTTCCCCTACTGTGCGCCAAGTACGCTAGCTCACGCTCAGTCCACGGGCTAGACCGTGAGCAACACTAAGGGACCAGGATGAGAGGCACACACCTCAGCTCTGGGGGAAAGGAGAGAAGGAGAGGTGGTCATGAGCTTCAGGAAAGGGACAAGATCTGAGATCGCTCTAAAGCAGAGGTGGCTGTCCTGAGCAAGCGCACGACCGCCTTCAGCCCTTTGCCCCTGGCAGGCATTACTAGTGAACCAGGGCACTGCTGCACACTGGGCTTGAACGTGGCTTATAATCCTCCACCCGGTGCCCCATGGGACCTTAGGGATCAGAGTGGGCATTCAGAATAACACTCGTATTCCATCTCCAGCCTAAAGCATGTTGAGTGTGAGCTGAGTATGGCTAGGCCGGCAGGGAGGGGAGAGTGTGGGGCGGGAAATAGGAAAGTATGAGGTTTGGGATGTTTTTAAAAAAAATCACTCGCACTTGACCCGAGGACGGGCAAGGCCTCCCTGCTGCCTGACCTGGAAGCCCGTCCCTCCTCCACGCACGCGTTTCCTGATGGGGCTCGTCGGGGACAATGGGTCGCTTTTGCCTGTGACGAGTGCTCAGTAAACGCTCCTCGGTGGCTCTTGGGTCCAGCAGTTCAGGCTTGAAGAGCCGCCTTCCTTCTGGCTCATGCCTTCCTCTGGCTTGTGTGCAGGAAGCACCAGCAGTACGACTGCAAATGGTACGTCCCTCTGGCCGACCTCGTGTTTCCGTCCCCCGAGGAGTCTGAGGCCAGCCCCCATGTGCACCCCTTCCCAGACCACGAGCTGGAGGACATGAAAATGAAGATCTCCGCCCTCAAGAGTGAGATCCAGAAGGAGGTGAGCAGAGAGCCTGGCACCTGAGCTGGGACAGGAAGTTGGCTGTTTTTATTGGGGGCCCTTTGAACCGGGTGTGCGGGGAGCGGGGGTGCGGAGAGGTGCTGGGAGGGGAAGTTGTAAGGGTTGGGAGCCTGATAAGGAGGGGAGATGAAAGAGTAGGAGAGGCCGCAAGCACAATGCTTAGGGAAAGACTTTGATGGTGGCAGATTACACGGAGCAGATGGAGGCTGGCGGAGGGTCAGTGCTCGGAAGTTAGTGGGGCTAATTACGGGAAATTTCCCGGAGAACAGTGTCTATCAAACACTAGGAAAGGGAAACAAGAGAAGAAGGCTGTCTTAAGGAAAGGCAGGGTGTGTACGAGAGAAAGGACCCGGGGAGCCTCAGAAACGGACGACCAAGGAAGCAAAAGCGAAGGAGAGAAGGGCCTTGCGTATCACGGTTCACGCACTTGGCCTGAAAAGTCACGGAAGCTTGTGCCCTGACAGGGAATTGAGATTCTTGCCAAACGAGGGGAGACGTTCACAGACATTTAACATGTATTATTATGCTGCCAGTGAAATCTCAATTTTTATTTTTATTTTTAAAAATATATTTGTATTGATTTCAGAGAGGAAGGGAGGAGGAGGGAGAGAGAGAAATATGAATGATGAGAGAGAATCATGGATTGGCTGCCTCCCACACACCCCACACTGGGGATCGAGCCCACAACACAGGTATGTGCCCTGACTGAGAATCAAACCATGACCTCCTGGTTCATAGGTCAGTGTTCAACCACTGAGCCACACTGGCCAGACAGAAATGTCAGTAAAAAAAATAAAAAATTGAGCCCTGGCTGGTTTGGCTCAGTGGATAGAGCGTCAGCCTGCGGACTGAAGGGTCCCAGGTTCAATTCCAGTCAAGGGCGTGTATCTTGGTTGCGGGCACATCCCCAGTTGGGAGTGTGCAGGAGGCCGCTGATGGATGTTTCTCTCTCATCGATGTTTCTAACTCTATCTCTCTCCCTTCCTCTCTGTAAAAAAATTAATAAAGTATTTTTTTTAAAAAAATAAAAACTTGGCAGCAGACCAGCTATGTTCACAGATCACAGTGCAGTAAAACTAGAACTCAACAATTAGCATGTATTTAAGGGTAAGCCTAGAAAGTTAAAACTTTCAGGGCACAGAGAAAATCAAAATTGCCACCGCAAACTGTTTAGACGTGCATGAACATGCGAGCACTGCATGTCAGAACCCGCGGGGTGCAGCCACAGTGTTATTTTCAGGAAAGTGCATAGCCTTAAACTCATGCGTTTGAAAGCACCCAGGAGGCACCTTCCCCATAAATGGCAGGTGGGGCGTGGAGGGGCTTGTTCGATCGGCCTGGTCTCTTCCTCACCCATCCAGGCTCTGCTGGGGCCTCACCTCCTCCGGGGAGCCCTCCCTGATACCCACCCGCTGCAGTTTGGGTTGGGTGCCCTACTTCCTGGTTCCTGATGTTTGCCTCTTTGCTTTATGGGGACTGATGTCCCTCACTCAATAGGCTTTGAACTCTAGTGAGGGGCTGTTTTAGTCAGTTATGTTCCCAGAACTTGACACCTCATAAAGGGTTGCTTCCTGGAGGATTGTTGAGGAATACGAGAGCAGATGGCCTCTCAGGGTCCTTTCAGCTCAGACACCTCTCCTTGAACCCGGGAGAAGCCCCTAGTAAAAACCCCAGGGGTGCTGGGACTGAGGGCCTGACTGGGGTGCATCCATTCAGAAGGAGCAGCCTGACCAGCACAGGTGTCCTCCCTCTGAATGGCCAGGCTCGACCCGCCTCAGTGGAGCCTATTTCCCCGTCTAGCACCACCCACCATCCCCACCTAGGGGCGTCCTGCATGCCTGCTCCTCCCCTGGTCCTGGGAGCCCGCAGGCTCTGTGGCCGCCCTCCTGCCCCAGGTGTGTAGGTGTGGCCTTCTGCTCAGTGAGGTGAGGTCTGAACGGTGTCTGAGGCTTCGAAGCAGCGCCCCTTGATGGTCCCTGCGATTTAATTTATAGGGTGAGTGAGGAGGCTAATGCGACTGAAGGAAGGTCTTCGTTAATTACAGTGTCCGTGAGAGGGGCCACACCACCAGGGCCATGTGGGAAAGCACCAGGGCCATGTGGGAAAGCACCATGGCCCAAAGCCTGTACTGTGCTTTCCACGGGAAAGGAAAGCCGGGCAGGAAACAGCCTAGGACTGGCCAGTGTGGATGATGTCGGAGGACTCTGGGCTATAGGAGCTGCCCCTAGTCATCTGGGACCTGGTCCTACGCGATGAGGGCAGGGGAATGTCATGTGAGAGTTACAGGAGCCCGGCCGGTGTGGCTCAGTGGTTGAACGTAGACCCATGAACCAGGAGGTCACCGTTCGATTCCTGGTCAGGGCACATGTCCAGGTTGTGGCTGGATCCCCAGTAGGGGGCGCACAGGAGGCAGCCAGTCAGTGATTCTCATCATTGATGTTTCTGTCCCTCCCTCCCTGCCTCTGGTTGAAATCAATAAAAACTTATATTTTATTTTTTAAAATATTTTGAAAAGGAGAGAGAGAGGAGGTGGTTGCGGATAGGCCTCAGGATTGGCTGGTTTGCACTTGAAAGCTATGCTCACAGGGGAGTCATTTCCTGTATTAGAAATTAGCATGATCTGGGAGGAACAGTTTTCTCCCCGGCCAGGAATCCTCCCGTGATATCAAAGCATCATAAAAGATTGAAAAAGAAAAACAATCCGATGAACACACGGGGGCCGGGGGCGCTAGAGCTGCCGAGTGAGACGTGGAGTCCGAGTGAGGGAACCCCTCTCTGCCCTGGTCCCCACAGAAAGCCAGCAAGGGCCAGAGCCGGGCCATCGAGCGCCTGAAGAAGAAGATGTTCGAAAACGAGTTCCTGCTGCTGCTCAACTCCCCCACCATCCCATTTCGGATCCACAATCGGAATGGAAAGGTCAGGAAGGGTGGGGATGGGACAGAGACGGCCCCCTTCCTCCGTACAGGGCTGCCCACGGTGGCTCCCAGCCCTGACCTGGGCCAATCAGGGACTCTGGCCCCCAATTCTCAAGGAGCCTGCCAGGCTCCGGCCCTGGACTCCCTCTCCCCAGTGGTGTGGAGCTAGTGCCCCCTGCTGGCCGTCATAGGCACTGCCACTCTGTCGCTGGGCTCCTAGGAAGGAGGCGCTCCTCCCAGCTGCCTCCTCGGAGCCGAGAGGGTCGCTGGGTAAGAGGGAGCTTTTTTGGAGCCCTGGGCTACAGGAATGTGCGTGGCCTGACGACGGCGCCCCACTGAATTGTCATCTCCTCTCTTCAGAGCTACCTGTTCCTGCTGTCCTCGGACTATGAAAGGTCAGAGTGGAGAGAAGCAATTCAGAAACTACAGAAGAAGGGTAAAGTCCCCACCCACTCTGCCCTGAGGGCGTCCGCAGCAGCCACGGGCCCTTTATTCCCAAGCACCTCCAGTCCCAGCCTCCTCTTCAGCCCTCACAGTCACTCTGAAGTGCCAAGGCAGAGGGCACTTCACTGATGTTTCTGAACCACTGAGGCCCAAAGAATTGGTGATTTGCTTAAGGCATAAAGTGAATTAGCAATAGGAGTAGCCCCAGAGTCAAGGATTGCCGCCCCTCCCACTCTCCCTGTCCCCATCCCTCTCTCACACACACATACATGAACTCTCCTGTTCTTACCCCTCGGACAGCACCCACAACTATCCCCATGCGAGGGTTCACAAGTTTTCCCCTTTTTTTCAATGACCAATTCTGCCCCTAGAATTAAAAGCTTTTTCCCTGAAATAGCCCCCAAAGAGAGCAACAGGTCCTAGTGGACCTGTGATGATGCCCCCCTCTCCCTCCCTCCTTTCCTCACCCTCCCTCTCCCTCTCCCCCTCCTGCAGATCTCCAGGCCTTTGTCCTGAGCTCAGTGGAGCTCCAGGTGCTCACAGGATCCTGTTTCAAACTTAGGACTGTACACAACATTCCTGTCACCAGCAATAAAGATGGTAAGATCTGGAACCCAACATTGCCCAATCAGCAGATCTACTCCCCCCAGGACAGTGCTGGGGCTGTCACAGGACCCAGCAGACACTGGCTACAAATGGCTGATCTCTGCTCAGGTGGACTGGCGGGGTTGTCTCTTCCCCAGATGGCCCCAGCTCCTCCCTGCCCCCACTGTGGCTTAAGATAAGATTCTGGGACACTGGTCATCAGATAATGGAAGCAAAAGACAAGTGTGGGGAGTGGGAATAGGAGGAAATGGAGATGGCTTAGAATAGTGTATAACAAAGAAGGCCAGAAGTTTCCAGGGATTAGCTCTTGAAAGGCCTTGAATGTCAAGCAAGAGAATTTGTTCTTCAAGCCCAGGAACCTGTGGGAGGTTTTGGAGCAGAGCTGAGATCAGGGCTGGTCACTGCCTGGAGTGGGTAGGATCTGACGGCCTGCGGGTGCTGCAGAGGGGTTTCGAAGGCCGGCTCTCCTCCACCTATGAGGAATCTGCCCGTGTTCTAAAGAGGAGGCAGAGATGGACCTTCTCTCTCATTGGCGCAGAGTGACTTGCGTTGGTTAATTTTTACTTTGAAAGGCTGGGCTGAGAAGGGCAGTCACAGGATAGCAGGACTTGGAGGGAGAGGGAAGGTGGCGCTGGGGAATGATACAAGATCCCTGGTCCAGGAGGGAAGGTGTGGACTGGCCTCCCAGGCTGAGTGGAGGGAGAAGGGGCACCACCAGCTCAGGTCCTGGAAGTAGTGAGGAATGGAAGCTTCTTCATCTGGCCACCAGGTGGTGCTCTCAGCCCTGGGCTTAGGCTGTATCTGCCACCCTTTCTGCCTCCAGCAATTCTGAGGTGAGGGATTGAAGCAGAGGAGCCTCACCACCCCCCATCCTGCGGCTTTTCTCTCTTGCAGACGACGAGTCTCCAGGGCTCTATGGCTTCCTTCATGTCATCGTCCACTCTGCCAAGGGGTTTAAGCAGTCAGCACGTAAGTGTCCCTGACCACCAGCCCTCGGCAGTGGCTGGGTGGGCCCTGTCCAGCCTGTCACAGAAAGTCCTTTTTGTCTGATTTGTCTCGAGTAGGAATTCGTAAGTCAGTTAGACAGGTCAGAGTTTCTCCCCATTTGCCAGATGAGAAAACTGAGTCACAGAGAGATAAAAGGACTTAATGCCACTAAGGATCAGAAAACCAGGGCTCCTGACTCCTCTCCTCTCAGCCAGCCCCTTCCCACTCCCTTCTCTGCCTCTCCCTGTACAGTGCCCGACCCAGAGATTGTGCCATTGGCTCCGACACCCAATGTTCAATACACATTGACCGAGAAGCCTGAGTTCCTGGGTAAATGGGCCTCCTCTCTCTGTGTTCCCATCTCCCCAGGGCTAACCATGGTGACAGCACCTGTCGTACTGCTTCGTCACTTAGAATTTGCCTCTCCCACTGTGAGTTCTTAGAGGCCAAGGAAATCATTGGATGAACAGGAGCTGAGTAGTTCGTTTCCAGACACCTGCTGTGTGCCCAGGGACCTTCCTAGGTGCCGGGGAACATGCAGGTGGAGTGTGCTATCTGCTCTGGTCCTCTTGGCATCCTGCAGAGTTCGATGATGCCCTTCTCGTTATACATGAGGAAGCTGAGGCCCAGCGGCTCAGGGTTTTCCCCGGGTGGCACCGGCAGGTCCCATGGGTGGTGGAGTAGAACCCGTGTCTTTAGAATGCCATTTCTCTCAGGGTGGCCAGGACCCCCCACACTCACCGCTCAGCTGAGCTGCTTGTACACGTGGCAGCTTCTTGGACCCTCCCCAGACCCACGGAATCCCCCTGGGGGCCACTGTCCGGGGATATTACTGGTCAGTGAGCTCCATAGGGCTGTCATACCCGCCCACGTCTGTGGCCCACGGAGCCAGACCCTGCACCTCCCATCGCCATGGTGCCCAGATGTCTCGCCCCTCCTCGCCCCTCCTCTCTCTCTGCTTCGTGTTGGCTGGGATGGGCCTTGTGGTTAGACATGGGGTGAGCTGCTACGAAATCTCCCCTTACCTCCAGGCTGCCTTCACTTCCTCCCTTCCCTGGCCCCCTGCTGCTCAGATACTCAGTCTGACTGGAGGGGGTACAACTTAGGCATCTCGGTGTGGTTTCTCGTCACAGTGAACCCCTGGCACCTGCGGTCAGGCCCGAGGTGCAGGCGTCACTAGCCTCCTGTTTCACGGGCGAACGCAACCAGGCAGAGAGGCTGGGGATTCAGGCAGAGCTAGGATTTGGACCCAGACAATCGGACGCCTCCCCGTTTCCCCCATGGACAAGCCCTTAGCCCTCGACGGAGGATTTACACACCTGTCAGCTGGCAGCCCTTCCTGCGCCTCCATCTCTGTCACCCACACTGACTGGCTGAGGCCAGGCGCTAGGGCCTCTGACATGGTTCAGCTTTAATCTGCACCCACATCCCCACGTGCCCTGATCCCCATGTGCCCAGTTGAATCTCTTCTATGTCCCACCCGGCTGAACACACCTTGGGGGCAGTTCCACCTCCATTCTCATGGACAAGAGCCCAGCCGAGCAACCGTCTGACCTCTGCTCTTTGCCCCTTGAGTCACCCTGCACAGGGTTGGCTGTATGCTCCAAAGCCGACCCCCAACACACACATTGCCCTGGAGAACAGCCTGGGCAGCTTCTGTGGCGGGAGAAGGGGGCTGCCAGGGCCCCAGCCCTAGAGGGAGCATGTGGACTTGCAGAGTGCCTGGGGGCCCACCCAGTGCTGTGGCCTGGGCTGTTTGGTCTCAGGGTAGAGGGGAGAAGGGTTTCAGCCTTAAAGGCCATGATTCAAGATGGAAACACTGCCTGGCTGGTGTGGCTCAGTGGTTGAGCACATGCCTGGGCTGCAGGGTCTATCCCTAGTAGGGGGGCGGTGCAGGAGACAGCCTATCAATGATTCTCTCATCACTGATGTGTCTCTCCCTCTCCCTTCCTCTCTGAAATCAATGAAAATATTTTTTTAAAAAAGATTGAAAAGCTAGGGAAAGCTCCCCAGATGCCCACCCTCAGCCCTCCACCACTCAGTTACCTGCAGCATGTGGGGGGCGGTGAGAGCTCCATTCACTCACCCCACGTGGGGCTGGCAGAGAGGAGAGGAGCCCTGGGCTTCTGATCCTGTGATGTTCCATTCTTTTACCTCTGACTCGGTGTTCTCATCCGGCAAATGGGGAGAAGCCGTTAGCTATCTAATAGGGCTTGCCCGCTGTGTGCAGCCCTGTTCCTAGTATGAAGAGCACATGGGTGGCTGAGAAAACAAGATTTCTGCTGCCTGCTGTGGCAGTAGCGAGCGGGGGGCGGAGGGGGGGATAAGAAAGAGACAGGAAAGACGCTGCAGTTACAGTTCTGTGCTACGAGGAAAACAACAGAGTGAGCTGAGCGTTGGGAATGTGGGAGGCACTTGGGTTGTCTCAGCGACGGGGGCTACTCCAGCTTCCAGCCCCGGAGGCCATATGCCCGCCAGAGACTCCAGCCTCAAATGCCAGGGCCACCCTGTTAAGGGACCTGGGATCCGTGTGTGTGGGGGCGGGGAGGGGGGGGTCGGTGCCAGGAGGCGTCAGTGGTGAGGAGGCAAAGATGAGGGGTGAAGGAACAAGGGTCCTAAGCAGGGAGAGCTGGGCACATTGGGGAGGAGAGCAGCGTGGCCGGAGGCTGGTGCGTGAGGCCAGAGGCCAGGCAGCACCGCCCAGGAGGAGTGCAGAGCCGTGGGAAGAGGCCAGGCTCGCGGGCTGTGGGAGGAGCCTGAGGGCAGCCCCTGGTGCTGGAGGGAGTGTGTGTTAAACCCCTTTTCCTTGGGGCCTCACTCACTCGATGTGCTTCTGCCTGTCCCCCCTGCAGACCTGTACTGTACCCTGGAGGTGGATTCCTTTGGCTATTTTGTCAGCAAAGCCAAGACCAGGGTATTTCGGGACACGACAGAGCCCAAGTGGGACGAGGTGAGTGGCGGGGGCCGGTGTGCCCCACAGGGACTCCTGACCTTGTCACCACCAACCACACCCATCCTCCTCCGTGGGCTCATGTCCTGTTGGTTGTGGTTGGCTGGGCCAGCTCTGTCCCTCACCCCACTGCCCTGTATCCCTGCTTATTTGACTCCTGATCTCGTGCTTATGTCCAGACATGGGGTTTCTGCTCAGGCCCCAGCCCCCACGTCCTCAGTGATTTGGAGGCCCCAGAGCCCCAGAAAGTGAGGCCGCTCCTCCCTGCCTCTCGAAATGGTCCCCGTGGGCTAGAGGGAGCATTCTCCCCTCTACCCTGAGACCGAACAGACCAGGCACAGCACTGGGTGGTCCCCCAGGCCCTCTGCAAGTCCACATGCTCCCTCTAGGGCAGCATTGCCTCAGCCCCTTCTCAGCCTCTCGAAGTTGGGGCCCCCGCCTGCCAGGAGGCCGGGTCCCCCCCTTCAGCGGCTCAGGACCCTGGCTCCATCCTCCCTCAGGAGTTTGAGATTGAGCTGGAGGGCTCCCAGTCCCTGCGGATCCTGTGCTACGAGAAATGCTATGACAAGACCAAGGTCAACAAGGACAACAACGAGATCGTGGACAAGATCATGGGCAAAGGGCAGATCCAGGTGAGGTCCCGACTCGGCCGCGGCGCCAGGGCAGGAGGAGGTGCCGGGTGGGACGGGCAGCCTTCTCGCTGGCCTTCCTGGGACAGGTGCTTGGCGTTTTGTGCCTCGGGTTCCATGCTGGTTCGAGCATCGTCCCAGCCTGCTGGGTCCCCCTGCGGGAGGTGACGTCTCATTGCAGCCCCAGGCGCCCATGTGTGCCAGGTTCCTGGGGCTTCCACACCCGGCTCAGGTGGGTCACCCACTCTCCCGCAGGAGAGGGCTCCCTGCGTCTCCACCTCCTACCTCCGATCTCCTGGTGGCTTTCCCCAGGCGCGCTGCGTGGAGGATTCTGGGGCTACATCTGAGAGGCGGTGTTTGATGCGCAGGGTCTGATGTAGGAGGGGTGAGGCCCAGCGTTTGGAGGGCTTAGGATCTGCTGGGTTGCTGAGGGCTGGTCAATCAATGACTTGCCGCTCGGGCTGCTGGGCCTTACTCGCTGGTCCCTGGAGTTCACCGGCGTGGGGTTGGTTCTGTGGGTCACGTGAAGCGTGCGCACACCTCAGTGGAGTCTTGGTGCCCTGTTCATGGGAGCGGGGAAGGGGCCCTTGGCAGCCCGCGTCTCTGGAAATCCTTCCAGTGTGGGAAATGGCTGTTTTCAATGTTCCCCTGACGAGGATGCAGACGTGGGCAGGCGTGCAGCCATCCACACCCATCTGGCACCGGGTGTGGCCTCACGCTCAGGACGCGAGTGGCCTGGATCGGGAGTCCATCCTGTGACCATGGAGTCGGGGAGACCGTGACGGCGCGCCCTGGGCCTGAGCTGTGGGCAGGAGGTGCTCCGGGGCTGTGGGTGCAGAGAGCTGAGTGATGCTTGTTTGCGGGAAGCGTCGGTTCTCTGGTTGTCGAGCTTTAGAGTTTGGTGACGGGCTCTTGGCTGGTGTTCTTAGCAGCATTGCCTCTTGGTGACCTGTGTGCGCTTCCTGTTCCCCGTCCCAGGCTCTAGTGCAGCAGGCACCAGCCTTTCGGACCCCACAGACCACCACTGGTCCACGGGCCACCGGTTGGCGACCGCTGCGCTAGTGTTTGGGGGGTGGGTTGGTGGTGGCTCCATTTGGTGGGGTCCTGGCCATCTGCCTCACGTTGCCCCAAGTTCCTGAGCACATCCTTTCCTAACTCTGGGGGACCTGTGCCCCACTCCTCAGCACTGTCTCCAGAGAGATGGTGTTGCCAGGCAACCATAGGTCCAGTCCTGCATTATTTTATTCAAGATTTAGGAAAAGGAGACTGAAGAGAGATAGCTCTCTCTCAGTTCAGCCCTGGGAACCTACTTCCTGTGGGAGGGGGGCACGTTCCTGGGCAGGCGGGAGTGACGGGCAGTGACTGGCCCATTTAGCCCAGGAGACACCCAGCCAAGAAATAGGACCAGCTGCCAGGTGCCAAAAGCTTGGTGGCCGTGGGACAGGAGAGTTAAAAGGAGCGTCCAGCGCAGCCAACTCAGTGAGTCCCAGGGTCCCTGACCCCTCCGGAGCCCAGGGTCCCTCCAGGGCTTGATGGCGCTGTCCCCACCTGGACTTCCAGCCTATCGCGTCCTCCTCCTCCTCACTTCTGTCAGCCATACAGGCCCCAGGGGAAGCACCGCATAAACCGTTGCATCTCGGAGACAGGAGCAGATGGAGGCCGTGGGGGAGGGGGAGGAAGCCAGGTTATGTTTGGCAAAGCAGAAAGCACAGTCTGCTAAGGAAAATGTTTCTGTGTTTAAGCTTCGAGGAATGTTAAATGCCTGGGAGTGATATTAAAAGAAACACAAACCTTCCTGCTGCCAGCTGACCTGGGCCTGTGAGCTGCCAGTTCAAAACCCGCGTCTCCGAGGGCTTTGAAGTGTCCTGGCCCTCGGCTCCCCGAGGTTTGGCGCTGGCGCAGCCCTTGGACCTCAGCCACAGAGAGCGACCTGAGGCCTTCCTGTGGATTGGGGAGGGCGGGGTCTCCTCACCAGGGGTGAGCCGGGCCTTGTGACGTCCCCCTCACCTGTGGCCGCCCTCGGAGACAGCAAAGATGACCAGGCTGCGGGGGAGGGGAGCCTGCACCGAGCCATTCCCACGTGGCCAGGCCCCACAGAGCACTGGGACGGTCTGTCCCCACAGCTGCTGCCACCTCCCTTTCTGCCACGTGTCCAAGGAAAGGAATCTGGTGCTCGGTTCTGCTCCCCTTCCGCAGGCGCCAAGGATGGAGCTGAAGGTGGCCTGGCAGTAGGGCCGGGTCCTTGGCGATGCCGGGTGGCCTGCAGAAAAGGCAGGGGGAAAGGCCCACCTGGTTGCCCCTCTCTCGCCTCTTTCTAAGCCCCTTCTGGCTCAGCCCCTCCAGACAACAGCCAGGGACCCCATCTCCTAAGCTGTAGGTATTCACTCCAATAGAGTCTCCGGCTCTGGGTTTGCTTGAGATGGCACTGGGGCCTGGGGCTGAGGGGCAGGGGAGTGGCATTTAGTGCTAGACAGATGGCGCTGCTCATTACCAACGTGTGTGTCCAGCTTTGCGTCCTCGGAGGCCCATTCCCAACATTCTCTCTTGACCCTTGCAATAGCTCTGCAAGGAAAGTGACAATCGTATTCTCCCCATTGTACAGATGAGTTCACTGAGGCCCAGGTGCCTCTGCTGACAATGCACAGAAAAGGCCGTGCTCTCTCCTCTGTGCTGTGTCACTGTCCCAGGTCTCTATCAGGGAGTCTCCCAGCCTGGGTGAGGGGCACTGGCATGGCTCGTAGCCTGGAGGTGTTGGGGTGGTATTCCACCCTAGCATCCTGCTTTATGACACAGGGTGAGCTTCAGGCTTCCTTGGTCTGGACTCCTCTTACCTCTGGGCAGGGGACATATCTGTCTGGGGCACCTGAGGGAAGCATGCATGCAGAGAGCCAGGGACCTGCAGTGGGCCCCACTGCTCCGAGGGGTGTAGAGGCCTGGCCTCAAGGAATCTACTGCCAGTTTGGAAGACAATATATCGATATGGTCTAGCCATGAGAAGAGAGCAAGGCAAGGTGGCAGTGACGATGATGATTACATCAGCGCGGGGCTGGGGCTCACAGCGTTATCTCAGGGGGATCTTCAGAGTTCCCCGCGGGATAGGAAAGTGACCCCAGTTTAAAGATGAGCACGCTGAGACATATAGGGTTCGGAAACGTGTCTAAGAGCAGGCAGCTAGGGGGCGGGGCAGCCAGTGCTGGACGCAGCCTGGACCCGGGCCCTCGCCTTGCCCGTTGCGGGGTCTCCCATGGCTCCTTGCTCCGTGCGTAGTAAGAGGGCACGTGGGCCGCAGGGATTCAGAGGAGGAAAGAGCCTCATGGGCTGCAGTTAGGGAGGCTTCCAGGGGGAGGAGGAGCCGGAGGGAATGGACAGCACTGGGTGTTTTAAATTGCAAAGGCAGTGTTTGTATTAGAGAGAAAACTGCAATAGCAGGAGATAGACTTGAACATAATCGCCAACCATCCCTACTCCCACTCCTCTGAAACAGCCATTTTGCTTGTGCCTTTTCCCTTCCTCAGATATGCAGAGTGTTAGACCGTTTTAGTCATGGTGCGTATTTTGTATTTTTTCTGTTTTCATGGCTTGTCATAACCCCCCTTTCTTCCTGGGCCGTATGGGGTCTTTATAATGACCTTTTTTGTTACTTCATCTGCTTTATAGAAGTCATTTTCTATAATGACCAACACGTGCATTGCTGTTCTGAGGCTCTCTGTGCTAGGTGACAGGCTCTGGATCAGCATTGGGGGGGGGGCGGGGGGCATTCCAGGGGGCGGGGGGAAGGGAGGGCCTCTTGGCCAGGAGCAGGGAGGCAGGAATGCACAGGGAGTGTCCCAGGAAATTAAGGAGCCCCCCTGCGGTGAGCAGGAGAGGTTGGGAGCAAGCAGGAGGGAGAGTGAAGGAATGAATAAAGGAAGAGGGAGAGTGGCGTTTCAGGCCACAAGGATCCTGGAGGCATCTAATCCAATCTTGGTTTGGGGGGGAGAAGAAACCAGACCAGGAAGGGGGAGTGAGATGGCCACGGCCATGCAGGTCATTAGTGTTGAGCAATGACCCCAGATTCAGGGCTGCGAGCCCAGCTGGTCATGCTTGGAGGGCTGCTGGGCAAATAGTGAGTGAAATACTCAGATGGGACGGGGAGGTGGCGTCGGGGGGACTTGGATGTCAGTCGGTGACCCTGAGGGGTCACGGTGCGAATTTAGTGTTCGACCCCACCAGCTTGGTGCCTTTCTCCTCTGCCAGGCTCAGGAGCCTCCCTTTCTTCCCCAGACCTAAGGGGCTGGACTTGATTCTCTATCTGGCCCACCCCTCCAACCCCCCTGCTGCCTGCTGCCTCCTTGCCGCCCCAGCCCTGCCTGACCAGGGAGCAGCTCAGCCAGGCGGCCCCCCTTCTTCCGCCTTGCCTCCCGGGCCCTGGGGGACTCCAGTGTGTTTATCCCAGTCTATTTCCAAGCACTGCTGCGCCAGGCTCCAAATGTGCGGTCCCCAACTGGGACCTGCCCGCTAGCTGACTGGCCTGTTCCCAGGGTCTAGCCCTTGCTGGCTGGCAGGCGGAGGGGAGAGCTCTCCCTGAGGACCCCACAGCTCAGTTCCTGCCACCAACGACTCCGGACTAGAAAGGGGGCGAGACCTAGGAGCTGCCGAAGTCAGAAGAGCCTTTCTGGGCCCTGCTCCCCCAATCCCCAGCTCAGCCACAAGCCTGGGGGCCAGACCCCTGCCTCCCACACTCAGCTCTGTTCCCCCCACCAGGGGTCCTCTGAGCCTCCCAGGGGCAGCCCTCCCTCCATGGGAGCGCTCGAGACCCTGGGGTGGGAGGGAGCAGGGCTCCAGGCCAGCAGGGACGTTCCTGCTGTCCCAGTTCTGGGGTGCCAGGACCCCCCACCCCTAATTGTGAAGTCAGGCCAGTGGGAGGCTCTGCCCGCTTCCGTTCCCGTGTCTGAAGAGGAAAGGCGGGTAATTTCTTTAACCTTCTTGACCTGCTGCTGGGAAGCTCGCAGGGGTCAGAGCTATTAGAAGGGGAACTCAGGATGCTGGGAGCCAGATTGGCAAATCTAAACATCTAGACTCTTACTTTATTATTATTATTATTGTGGTAAAGTATGCCTACCATTACATTTACCATTTTAATAATTTTTAGACGTGCAGTTCAGTGGCATTAAGTACACTCACTGCGGTGTACAGCCATCACCACCATCCATCTCCAGAACTTCTTCATCATCCCCAACTGCAAGGTCACACCCATTCAACAACTCCCACCGCCCCTCTCCCCCAGCCCCAGCCGC
>PVJC01019292.1:0-30380 GCA_004026665.1 Murina feae
TTGGAGCTGAGCTGAGGGGCTCAGCTTCACTTTCGCTGCTGCCGCAATGGAAAGGGCTGTTTACTCAGGTCCGTGAGTGGCGGCCGCCATGTTGGCTGGGCTAATTTGCATACAGCCGCTCTGATTGGCTGGTGGGCGTGGCTTACCCTGTCTCGGAGAAACGGTTAATTTTAATATTTCGCTTTTATTAGTTTAGATTCCTTACTCTAATATCTGGATCTAGCCACCATCCATAGCTTCTAGCTAACCACTTGCAGAACCTGATGCTTTTCACCATTTCTTCCTTTGTGAAACTATCCTTTTCTTTCATGACTCTCTCTTCCCTTAATGTTCTCTCTTTGTCTCTCCTATCATCCCTCCTGAGCTGTTTATTGTGACTGTTACTTTCTCTTTCCCAATCTCCATACCATGAGGTTTCCTGTTTTCTTTTGAGTTCTGTCTTTTCTCTTAGTGAAGTCATATGAACAATTCCTAAAAATCCACTTGTGTACTTTGCTCTCTTTTAATTCTCAGACCTGCATTTTAAAATACTCAATAGATTGTCCCACTTCAAAGCCTGATTGCAAGCTGGACGTCTTTGTAGAGGCAGTTTCTGCTTCTGACTTTTCTGTTTCTGATAATGGCACCACCATTCACCCTATCTCTACTTTCCCAGGATGAGTGATCTGAGATTTCTTCTCACATGCCCTTTGCTCTCCACATCCAGTTCATCACACTCCAGTTCATCAGCTCCTATTCCTAAGGACACTATCCTATAAATGGCCTTCATGACCTTTCACCAGTGATTTAAATAATCTGATTTAAATTGCTGGTCACTATGCCTTCCGTTTCTCCCTTCTCCAGTATATACTCATCAGGTAACTATGATTTTCCAGGGTTTAGACAGTTTAATTCTATTGCTCACCTACATCGACTGATTCTCTTTTGCTTGTTAAATACAAACTAAACAATGTGTCCTAACATTTTGTTAATGTGCTAGTTTTTATATTATTTTGCACCTTTATCACTTTCTATTATTTTCTTTTATCGTGACTTTTTATTTTATTTTATATCCTCAATATATACGTGTGTGTGTGTGTGTGTGTGTGTGTGTATATATATATATATATATATATATATATATATATATATATTTATTTATTTCTAAATTAAGTGTATATACTATTTCTAAATTAAGTATATATAATATATTATTTACTATATAAAATACTGAAAAATAAATAAAATAAAAATCAGTGAAATAAACAAAAATTATCATTTTATGATATGTATTTAAATGTAGATACTTTTGACCACATTAAAATTTGAGTAAAGATAGTGTTTTATAGAGAGCATTGATTGACTATACTTCAATATTTTAGAAAATCTGGCTCTGAAATATTTTGATAGAGTTATTTGAAATTGAACTTCTAAGTTAAGCTTATTTTTATATTTTGACATTTAGTTTTAGTGGGTATCATAACAACAACAAAAAAAGATAACCCACAAACATATATCAGAATTGGAAGAAGTGGATCAAAGATTGTACTTGCCAAATCTTGCTATTTTCTAAGTTTGAAATTGAAAACAAAATTTTTCCTTAATTGTAGAAATTCCACAAATAAATGTTAATCCTCCTCGATACCAATTATCAGAAAATGAGGTGTTTTAAAATATTTTATTATCAAATGTCTTTGAAGCTCACCAGAATTCTTTATCTGAAAGATTTATAAATAGAATAAAATATTCTCTGCAAAGTTGTTAAATGAGCAGATCTGAAAGCCTTTAAGAATGACATGCCATTTTATATAGCATAATCACATAATTTCCAACTATCTATCTTCAAAGGGGTGTTTTCACATCATAATTTTTTTTGAAGAGACAGCTATTGTTTATTTTTTTCCTAATTAAAGGAAGCATATTGCTGATAACCAAAAAGTAGCATATTGCTGAAAACCAGGGTTTACTTTCTTCCTAAATATCTAATAAGTAATATATTGCTGATAACCACTTGTCATCACCCAAAAGTTGGACAAATTTTCAGTTCTTCTACTTTTGTAAAAAAGAAATTAAATCTTCACATGTACAACTTTTCAAATTAATTTCATTTGAGGTAATCATTAAACCTCTGTGGCTAAAATACATAGTTATTCTCTAAATCAGTACAAAATATTAAAGATATACTTCAAAATATAAAGGTCTCAGTAGGTAACAATGTGTACTACATCTGTAGAATCATAAAGCACTCTATGCATTTCTGGCATACTTGTAACTGATAGAAGTAAGTGAATTTTATATTTAATGCTATCTCTATAATCTTGCCCTCTAAAAAAATAATTCCAGTTAGAAAAGCTATTCTTCAGTAATTAATATGTAGGGTTTTATTATTTTTTTGTTTTTTAACTTTTTCATTGATTTTTAGAGAGAGAGGAAATGAGAGGGCGAGAGATATAGAAACATTGATGAGAGAGAAACATCAACATCAGTTGGTTGCCTCCTGCATACCCCCTACTGGTTGAGCACTGATCTGGAATCAATCAGTGACCTCCTGAGGTAAATGCTCAACCACTGAGCAACACCAGCCAGGCTAATATGTAGTTTTTTATTTAAAAACATATATACCTTTGTTATACAAATCCCTCAATATGGATGCTATCTTCATTGGTATATTATTTCTTTGTATTTCACAATAGTGATTTTTAAAGAATTTTATTGAAACAATTATTGAACATTATAAACTGAGCATGTTTCTATTATTATGTAACATTTTGTTACTTACTTTGCTCTAATAAGTTTTACCCAAACCTTCCACAGTTATTTTTTTGTTTCTTCTAGTAATATTTGCTAATGAAGACATACAGTTTGATTTGTCACCGTATTAGTTTCTATGTATTACTTTAGCTATTTTTACATGGCAGAAAAAACAACTTTCACCAAATGACATATGACCTTTTTTCTTACACTATTAAGTAAGAAAATGCATATGAATATTCTATCTTTATTACTCAACTTACTAAACATGTATAAAGTACTAGAATACTTATTTGCTGAGAATACTGTGAGTTTCTGATCCTGTCATAAAATTACTTACTATAATGCAAAACACATTGTGTGTGTAGGCAATGTGCTATTAGCAATAATATATGTAAATACAGTTATTGAATAGTTTTTCAGTGTCATCAAACATTTTTGGCCAGCTTGTGTCAGAATTGATTCAACTTGGTAATCATTGTTTTTACCTTGTAAAGTTGCTGATGAAAAGCTTATAATATGGAATGTAAGCTTCTTTATTACTGTGCTTTATATTTCTTACATTATTAGTATTATCCTTAACACATGTTTTTTTTGTGTGTGTGAAAATATTTTTAAAAAGTATTTTGTTTACCACTTAACAATTATAGAGAAGGCGGTTTAGTTGAAACTGGGTAATACAGGTCACAAATCTGCCTAACAACAAAAAATAACCTGTTACATAGAGGTGAGCAAATGAAATGACTGCCTCACTATATCTTTTCCTTACAGTATAACTTCCAGTTTCCTCCCAGGATTCTCATAGACCATGTGACCAACTGACACAAGAAACAAGTAAATACTGGTTCCTTCTCATAGACCATTAGAGAATTTGTTATACTTGCCCAGTTTCTGTATCCCACGGTCAAGTCTCCTGACTTAACAGTTGAGTTTGGCTTTTTCAGCGCTCTGAACTATGGCTCTCATATAACTTCAAACCTAATGTCACCCACAAGTAAGAAACAGAAAACTAGTCAATAGGCCTAGTTACACAATTACACAATTGCTTTGTGTAATTCCTAAATGCAACTTGTGTGCTCTCCCTCCTGATCCTATACTTAGTCCTTCTCTGTGCCCTGAGAGTGCACCCTTCCATCAGCCCTATCAGAAAAGTTTCATCTGGGCCTCTAGGCCGTTCCTCTTCCTAGTGGCACTAACTTTTGCTGCTGAACTCCCCATATTGATCTGCTTTAAGTTAGCTTTTGTTGGAAACAAAAACGATACTCTTAATTTACCTGTTACTATATTCTGTGTACTACGTTAAGTCCATTCTCTATCATTTAACCCACATAATTAACGACAAGGTAAATATCATAGCTGTGTCCAAGAGGGGTAAGCTCTAGGAAACAGCAAAGCTAAGGTTCTAGTCCAGTGCTGATTACAAAGGCTGAACTTCTCAAACACTATACACAATGCTTCTTTCTTTTTTAAAAATTGTTGATAGTATTACAGAAGTCCCCAATTCCCTCTTCCCTCTTCCCTAGGCCCCTGTCTCCTCAGTCCCTGTTCCACCAGGCCTTCACCACTATTGTCTGTGTCCCTTGTTTATGCATATCTATATATATAAAAGCGTAAGCGACGGTTACGACGAGACGATCAGATGACCGGACGATCAGATGACCAGCCGGTAGCTCTGAAGCATCCTGACCACCAGGGGGCAGATGCCCAATGCACTAGCTGCCCCCTGGTGGTTAGTGTGCTCCCACAGCCAACCTCCCATGGCCAGCCAACCTCCGGGTCCCTCCCCACTGCTGGCCGGCCCCAGTCGAGACTGGGTGAGATATCCTCGATCACCCTTCAGCGGCCAGGCTGAGGGACCTCACCCATGTACGAATCTGTGCACCGGGCCTCTAGTGTGTATATAAAGTCTTTGGTTAATCTCTTCCTGGCCCCACTCCCCTGAGATATGTCAGTCTGTTCCATGCATCCATGCCTTTGGGCCTGTTTTGTCCATCGGTTTATTATGGTCATTGGATTTCATGTATAAGTGAGATCCTTTGACATTTGTCTTTCCCTGACTGACTTATTTCAACCTACATAATATTCTCCAGGTCCATCCATGCTGTTGCAAAGGGTAAGAAACACAATGCTTCTTTCTTTGATACTTTTAGCATACTGCCTTTTCATTATTATAATTATTTATATCTCTTGGCAGCTCCCACTACAATCCCAAACACTTTGTGTAATTTTTTACTTTATTAATATGTTTTTTTATTTATTCATTTGTCACTAGTGTGATTTATATTATTATAGTGTATCATTTGCATTTCTTTGTTGCCACATCATTTTCTTTCCATTCATTCCTGTCTTTCAAAATGTTTTGTCAAGTGGAATTAAAATTTATTCTGAAATGTAATAAATAATTTGAAAGGTACATTCTTTTTTAAATTTATCTTTATTGTTGAGAATGGTACATTGTTTATTTTTTTAGTTTAATATTTTAAAATTATATGTTACTACAGAATTCTCTCTTTTTACTTACATGCTTAAACAGAATACTGCTTGTCTGCATTTGATACATTGAAAACACTGTAGCTTTCTTGATAAAACCCAAAATTTGAACAATTTTTAGCATAAACTTTAATTTCTGGTTACAATTACCCAGAGGTTAGCATTCAAGTTCTATATAGGCATTGTATGTAATGGCAGAATAATCAGATAAGATTAAAAATTAAGAGGTTTTCTGTAGTGAAAAGCATTCCCATGTAGGTGGGATTATGATTTTTCTTTCCAGGCTCAGTGAATTTTATGGACTTAATCTTTTATGGACTGAATGCTCAGACTAGCAATCCATTTTGACCAAAACATTCTGTAAATGATTAAAGATTTTTCTTTTGTTATTTTACTTTGGCCCATTAAAATAAATGACTTAGGGGAAATTAACCAAAAACTTAATATCACATTCTTTCTTTGTACAATATTATATTTAACCAGAAATTTAGTTCTTAACACCAATCATATTCAGGTAATTTCTACTTACTTTCAACATGAAAGGCTAAAAGTTTCCTTTGGGAAAAGGGCAGAACTAAGTGTGGCTGTGCAGCTGTGTCTTATATATTCATCACTACTACAGATGTCTCGAGATACGACACCAGGGAAGGAGTGCCAAACGGGTCTCAGTTTACTTTCAGCAGTAGAATATTGGAAGGAAAGGTAATTCTCTATTCTCTGCTTTCTGTTGGCAAGTAAAAAATATTAATTTTAACCTCTGAAAATTTTAAGTTATTATTTCATATACACAGACTAGGAAGGCATAATAGCCGTATTTACTATACATGGAAAAAGCACAATACATAATACAAAATAAAAGTCAGTCTAATAGTCTAATGGAAAATGTACTTAGAAAAATACAGGAAAAATGTGTTCCTCAAGGAAGCTGAAAAATAACATTTCTGTTAACAAAAAAGTAAGCTTAAATTATGGCTGTTCCCACTCACTGCCTCCACCTAAGATGACAAACAAAATTCTCATGCACAGGGTAGATACCTGGACTTTTTATTCTTATGTAATAATTTCGGGTGATACCAGATGTATTTAGTAAAACATGAAATGGATAATTAATTTCAGCATATGATTATCGACTCAAATGAAGAAAATAATAAATGTAAGGAAATTCAGTGATATTTATACACATGTATGTGTTATATATGTATGTAATTTGGAAAGAACTTTGATTATATTCACTTCATCAAACCTTAAAAAGTTAGTAAGTGGCTTAATATTCTTCTCAAAAGTAAGTTTGCAGCCACACATTTTAAAAAATATTTTTTTATTAATTTCAGAGAGGAAGGGAGAAGGAGAGGGAGATAGGAACATCAATGATGAGAGAGAATCATTGATCAGCTGACTCCTGCACACCTCACACTGGGGAGCCAGCCTGCAACCCAGGCATGTGCCCCAACCAGGAATTGAACTGTAATGTCCTAGGTTCATAGGCCAACATTTTACCACTGAGCAACACTGGCCAGGCACAGCCATGCATTTTTTAAGCAACTTAGATAAAACTCAGTCTTTTAGTTCTGGAGACATTTGGGAGATAATGGTCCCAATTATTCCTTCCTAACATACATCTTTTGATCCTGTTCCTCAAGTGACAGTACTTCAGACATCCATTTGAAGTTTGAATGATTAGAGAAAATTCAGACCCAACTTACACACTGTTTTACATTCTTCTCAGTTCCATCTACTCTTTCAATTTTGATCAAATTATTACCTTGTTAGGAAACATAAATTATGAAGCAAGGTTTTGCTGTGTAAATCTGTATAGACTGGTTAGCCACATGGATACAAATTGTACTAGTCCTCCACACCAGGTATCTCACGAAGCAGAGTGGATAGCCACAAGCAAAAATGGGTGGACAGATGAGTACCTCGTTATGCTGATCTTTATCTATGAAGGAAAGTATTTTGTTTCCATTTTGGCAGCAGGATTAAAGATGAATGTATAGCTGCCTTAAATCAAAGAGGCAAAGGGCCTGGTTTATGTATGCTCTGATGATTAATAAGCTAACAGCAAAATGAAGAAGCAGACCACTCACTTGCATCAAGAGACGTTACACCTATGCTACTTAGTATGATAAAAATTGACTTTATGATTTTTTTAATATATTATGGTACAGTAAGTACATGACCAAATGTTCCTTCTAAACAGTGTAGCCAAATGTCTCTTGGTCACCTAACTTGATTTCCTTATTAACCACTCTGAACAATCTATCTAGAAGTATAAACCTGTAGAGCAAAACCTTCCCAGATTTTGCCACCTTATAATATGGAGAAGAGGAGTCCTTATTGGGGGGAACCATCACAACGTCATTATAGGTAAATTATGAACGAATTCTGTGAGGAAAGAGAACAAAAAGACAGAGGCAGAGCAGAAGGGGGTAGAACATATTTACTCAAGAAAGAAGGAAAGGATGAACCCAAAGTGGAAGGCTACCTAAAGATTATTGTAGGGTAGGTATTTTGTTATTTATGTGTGTTAGTCTTCTGTATGATTTATCTTTATTTCCTTTGACATATTATATATGTCTGGCCCTAGTATTATTTTTGTAAAGTGTCACTATTATCTTCAGAACCTATTATATCCTAACTAATAAAAGCGTAATATTAAAATTGACCTTTTCTTTGGGACGCCCAACAGCCAATCAGAACAATGGTATGCAAATTAGCCCAGCCAAGATGGCAGAGGCCCGGGCTGGCAATAGAGCGATGGCGCCGGCGCACACAAGGGTGGAGGCCAGGCCTCCGCTCTTGCATGCTCCGGCGTTCGGTTCCGGACAGTGGCGGGCGGATGCAGGGCCAGGAGGCCATCCAGACCCCAGTTCTGCGGCCAGGGCTGGCAATAGAGAGATGGGGCTGGGAATAGAAAGATCGTGCCAGTGGTTGGTTCTGGGCGGCCTTGGGTGGGAGCCCTCCTGGCCCTGCAGCTGGGGCTGGCAATAGAGCAATCGTGCCCGCGGTGGTTCCAGACAGTGGTGAGCAGCCGCAAGGCCGGGAGCTGGCAACCCAGCCCCGGCCCTGTGAGGCCTGGGAATAGAGCAATTGGGCCCACACAACCTCAGAGGTTCAGTGGTGGGGGTTTGAGGGGGGTACCCCCTCAGGGTCATGCTCGAGCATCCTCCGCCCTGGCGCAGAGTGTCTGCCACAGTTCCAGCCACCTGGCTCCACCCTGGGGCCTCCGTGGGGTGTGTGTGAGGGTGTGCCAGGCTCCACCCCCGGTGTGTCCGCTCAGCAGCAGGCCCCCCCCCAAGGGACCATGCATCAGAGTCCACCCCCTGGCCTGCCACCCAGCTCTGCACCAGGTGTGTCCCCTCAGTGGTGGAGGCCCACCAGGTATGTGCGATGGTAGGCCACCCAGCTGGAAACGTCCACGCCTGCACTCACCAGCCATCCCACCCCCCAGTGCACGAACCCTGAGGGGGCTGTGGCCAGCCTGAAAACAGCCCTCAGCCCCTCACCCAGGCTGGCCATGCATGCCAGCAGGTGGACATCTCCCCCGCAAGGGTCCCAGACTGTGAGAGGGCACAGGCCAGGATGAGGGACCCCCTCCTCCCCTCACCGAGTGCACAAATTTTTGTGCACGGGCCCCTAGTAAAATTATAATTTATATTTTATTATACTCAATGATTGTTATATATAACAACAGTAACGTTTCTTATATATGTATAGCTTCTTACATTGTTATGTTTTATGATATATTCAGACACAAAATAAAGAATACAAATGACAACATCAAACTTTAATTATGAAATATCATTTATTTTCTTGCCATTTTATTGAAAAGGAGCTTAGATACTCCACCCACGTGCTTATGGTGTTTTCAGTGATTTAGTGAAACTTGGGAAAGAAGACAAGGAAAGACATAGAAAGTATATTGGACTCAAAAAAATGTGCTCTGGCTTTCTGTGGAATGCAAGGAGGTAGAAATTTACCTTTACTGTGACCATCCAGAAAGCTTTTAGTAGAAGACTGTTTCATCATGCTTACCTCTTCTCTGTGTAGCTCTGAAGAGAAAGGAACCACAGTTGGGTGGGGCCTCATTAGCCCTACTACTATAGTCTCATAACTGCAGATAAGTAACCCTTTTCTGCACTGACATCTGAAATGGTCCAGAGAAATTAATTATTGGTCAAGCAAAGAGTTGGCATTGCTTTTTGGACTAACTATGAAAAATATATCAGACTGTCTTTTTTAATTGAGCCCTGTTGTAAATTCAGCAAAAGCATTTTACTCTATGATGTTTTCAAGAAATACATATCTAACCATACAGAATAAAGATAGGTAGTGAGATGAAAATGAATGTAATATTAATATCAAGTCAACAGCTTTTATATTTGAGAACTTTGTAGATAAAAGGAGGATGAGGAGAAGCAGTCAGAGAAGGAGGAAGAGAAAAAGAAGGAAGGAAGAAAGGCAGGAGGGAAATAATGCAGGAAAGAAGAAAAGTGTTTTTGCATGTTTGTCATTTGTTACCTGACCTGACATCTGTTCATTTCGGCTGTAGATAGGTTGGAGGACCCGGTGCCTACACACCACTAAAATATTGAGACGGTTAGTTCAAGATACAGACTTAGTGGAATCCAGGGTGACTCCATAGGCTAGCGTCAAATAGAGAATGTTCTTGTGCAGCTCCTCACCTTCCCTCTTCCTTTCCTAGGGCTGTTTTTGTTTTGTTTGTTTGTTTGTTTGTTTGTTTTTTATGTTTTCCTCTGAACATGGAAACTAACTGGATCAGCTGGGTTTCATTTTACTCATAGTTGTGTGTGTTTTTTTCATTTAGACTTATGCACAAAGTCTTCATGTTTAACATTTTTTAAAATTTAAGTCCTCTGATTCTTGAATCAAATTGTTATTCTTGTCTTATCAAATGAAGTAGTTCAAGCCTATGATTTGTCTACTCTGTGTCCCAACTCCCTGGAAAGCCCATATGTCTATTCATAAAGTTAGTTGTTGTGCTGGTTGAAGGAAGCTGACTTTGAAATACCATAAAGGTAAAAATACAAATATTTTCAAAGTCAGAAGACATTTATAAGAGATATTTGTTGAATATCTTTGATGTGGGATACTTAAGGTAAATGTGATTCACAACTCTACAAAAATAATAGCTATTTATCTTTTACTAAAGCTACTAGTATTAGTCAGATCAATTACTTTTTCAAAGTTTACAATTTCTAAACAGTCACATGGCATAGCATTGTAATATTAACTGTGATACCAAGTAAATATAATGTTTTATTTTTTTAAGTGTCTTTAAAAACACTGCCTTGTTCAAATATCTCAGAAAAAAACAACAACAAAAAACACGTTCTTTGTGGTAGGTGGGGCAAATATCATTATGGCACCAGATGATACATGCTTACTTTTATTAAGTCACTTTTCCAACGTCCCAGAAGTCTTATAGCCAAGTAAAGGCCTGTCCTCTGATTCTTCCTTTTTTTGCCTGTCCTCATAATCCGAAAGTATTAATTATATCAGTGAAAATATAGCATTTAAATTTTTCTTTAATAATTTGAATTATATCCCAAAGTAAATATGCTGAGAAAGAAAATCATGTTTTTGAAGGAAAAAGGTATTGAAATGTAGAAGGATAGAGCACTAATGGAATAAAAATGTCATTTCAAGTTGACATTTAATCAAATGAAAACTAACCTTAATCAATATATATTAACTATTTTCTTTTTTTCCCCCCATACAAAGATTTATTTAAAACAGTATTGCCTTATAATTGAAAAAGTTTCATGTACTTTTTTTCTCTGTTCATAATAGTTCTTTGGGAGTAATGGAGAGGCCATTTTATTAGTTTAATCATGTTAAGTTTTCCTGTATCTTTTCCTCCCTGCTAGGAAAAGGAAGATGACAAATCAGACACCTCAAGTTCTCAACAGCCGAAAAGCCCACAAGGTCTAAGTGACACAGGATATTCTTCTGATGGCATATCAGGTTCACTTGGTGAAATCCCAAGTCTTATTCCCAGTGATGAAAAGGATTTGCTCAAGGGACTCAAAAAGGACTCATTTTCACAAGAAAGCAGCCCTTCCAGCCCCTCAGACTTGGCTAAGTTAGAAAGTACAGTCCTCTCCATTTTGGAAGCCCAGGCAAGTACACTTATTGAAGAAAAGTCAGAAAAGAAAACACAACCCCAAGAGGTTTCTCCTGAGCAGCCTGAGGAGAAGCAGAAAACTCAGAGTTTAACTCAAACACTGGAAACTGTAGTTTCAGAAGAGAAGCTCAAAGAGAGTCAAGAAGCAAAAGATACTTTTACAAAAGATGGTCAACAAGACACTCCTCCCAGAAAGGACCACAAAGAAAAGTCTGAGTTTGTTGATGACATAGCTACAAGAAGACAGCCTTATGATTCAGTTGAAGACAGTAGTGAAAGTGAAAACTCACCTGTTCCACAAAGAAAGCGGAGAACTAGTGTTGGTTCCTCAAGCAGTGATGAGTATAAACAAGAAGATAGCCAAGGATCAGGTGAAGAGGAGGACTTTATTCGAAAGCAGATCAGAGAAATGAGTGCTGATGAGGACGCTTCAGGTTCGGAGGACGATGAGTTCATTAGGAACCAGCTCAAACAGATTAGTGGCATTATTGAGAGCCAGAAGAAGGAAGAAGCAAAAGGAAAAGGGAAAGTAACAGCAGGGAAACACAAGCGACTGACGCGAAAAAGTAGCACAAGCTTTGAGGAAGATGCAGGGAGGCGCCATTCATGGCATGATGAAGATGATGAGACATTTGACGAAAGTCCTGACAGTAAATACAGAGAAACTAAAAGTCAGGAGAGTGAAGAACTTGTAGTTGCTGGAGGAGGAGGGCTGCGTCGATTTAAAACCATTGAACTCAACAGCACGATAGCAGATAAGTATTCTACAGAGTCATCACAGAAAAAAACAGCTTTGTATTTTGATGAAGAGCCAGAATTAGAAATGGAAAGCCTGACAGACTCTCCAGAAGATAGGTCAAGGGGGGAAGGATCTTCTAGTCTTCATGCTTCCAGCTTCACTCCTGGCACATCCCCTACATCCGTGTCATCACTGGACGAGGACAGTGACAGTAGCCCAAGTCACAAAAAAGGGGAGAGCAAGCAGCCACGCAAAGCTAGGCACAGGTCACATGGTCCTCTTTTACCGACTATTGAAGATTCTTCAGAGGAAGAAGAATTGAGAGAGGAAGAAGAATTATTGAAGGAGCAAGAAAAGCAGCGGGAATTAGAACAGCAACAAAGAAAAACCTCTAGTAAAAAATCAAAGAAAGACAAAGATGAACTTCGAGCTCAGAGAAGGAGGGAAAGACCAAAGACACCACCCAGTAATCTCTCTCCTATTGAAGACGCATCTCCAACGGAAGAATTACGTCAGGCGGCAGAAATGGAGGAGCTCCATCGATCTTCTTGTTCGGAATACTCACCTAGCATAGAGTCAGATCCAGAGGGTTTTGAAATAAGCCCAGAAAAAATAATTGAAGTGCAAAAAGTTTATAAATTGCCCACAGCTGTGTCTTTATACTCACCAACAGATGAGCATTCTCTTATGCAGAAAGAAGGTGGCCAAAAGGCACTAAGAAGTGCTGAGGAGATGTATGAAGAAATGATGCAGAAAACCCACAAATACAAAGCTTTCCCAGCTGCAAGTGAACGAGATGAAATGTTTGAAAAGGAGCCTTTGTATGGTGGGATGCTAATAGAGGATTACATTTATGAGTCTTTAGTAGAGGACACGTACAATGGTGCAGTTGAAGAAGGTTTGCTAACAAGGCCAGAAGATGAAAATGGATTTATGCAGCAAAGAGGGAGAGAGCAAAAAATAAGACTTCCAGAACAGATTTATGATGATCCTATGCAGAGAATTACAGATCTCCAGAAAGAGTTTTATGAGTTAGAAAGCTTACATTCTGTTGTGCCTCAAGAAGATGTTGTTTCAAGTTCTTATATCATCCCAGAAAGCCACGAGATAGTAGATCTGGATAGTATGGTAACTTCTGGTGAAGAAAAAAAGTTACTAGATGCTGATGCTGCCTATGAAGAACTCATGAGGAGACAACAGATGCAATTAACACCTGAATCCAGTCTAACCCAGCCCCCCATCAGGGATGACATGACAGAATCCACTATGGATTTTGATAGGTTGCCCGATGAATCTTTGACATCAAGTATTCTTTCAGGAGCATCTCTTACAGATTCAACTAGCAGTGCAACACTCTCTATTCCAGATGTTAAAATAACCCAACATTTTTCAACAGAGGAAATTGAAGATGAATATGTAACCGATTACACAAGAGAAATTCAAGAGATAATTGCCCATGAATCATTGATTTTGACCTACTCTGAGCCTTCAGAAAGTGCTACATCTGTCCCACCCTCTGACACACCTTCCCTCACATCATCTGTTTCTTCAGTTTGTACCACAGATAGCTCCTCACCCATTACTACTCTGGATAGCATAACTACAGTCTATACAGAGCCAGTAGACATAGTAACTAAATTAGAAGAACCTGGGGATATTTCTTCATCAACATATTTCCAAGGCAGCATCATAGACTATCCAGAAGAAATAAGTGTATCTTTAGATGAGACTACCATACCAGATGTTAGAACTAGTACTGATCATATTGTAATTTCCTTATCTGATATGACACCTTCTATCTTGGAATCTGAAGAAACTAAACCCAAGGGGCTAATTGCTGACACTATTTCCGCTGACTTATCTATATCTGAAAAGGAGTCAGTGAAGAAAGCCAAGAAGGAAACTGGGAATGGAATTATTCTGGAAGTTTTGGAAGCTTACAGAGATAAAAGGAAGGATTCTGAGGCTGAACTAGCTAAAACTAGCTTATCTGAAACCGTGTTTGATCAACCACCTTCTGGAATAGCCTTTCCAATGAAGGAGCAAGTTTCAGCTGCATGCTTTGTATCTGGAGAGATCTTTGGTCAAGCAAAACCTGCATCTCAGTTACCATCTGGTGGTCCTTCTGTTTCCTCTCTTCCAACTAAAACACACCCATTCCTACGAAGCTCTTCTTTGGACACATCAGCTCAACCTCCTCCTCCTCCTCCCCCTCCCCCTCCCCCGCCTCCCCCTCCTCCTCCTCCTCCTCCACCACTTCCTCCACCAACCTCACCTAAACCTGCTATTCATCCTAAGAAAAAGTTGACAGTTACAGCTCCAGTGACTCTAACTATGACAGATGCATCTCTGGTTGACACTGTTACTACTGTAGAGACCACAGCTCTTCCAAGGAGTAATGGATTGCCTATAACAAAAATATGTGCCACTGCACCTCCTCCAGTTCCTCCTAAGCCATCTTCCATTCCATCTAGACTTGTATTTACCCACAGACCTGAGCCAAGCAAACCTCCCATTGCCCCTAAACCCCCCATTACTCAGCATCCAGGAATTACACAAAAACCAACAGACACACCCCCCAAACCAGCAGGTTTACCCTCCACTTCAAATATGACGTTAAATTTAGTCACTACTGCAGATTATAAATTGCCTTCACCTACCTCCCCACTTTCCCCTCACTCTAATAAGTCCTCACCAAGATTTTCCCTCATGGAAACATACGTGGTGATCACATTGCCATCTGAACCTGGGACTCCAACAGATTCTTCTAGTCAAGCAGTTACCAGTTGGCCCCTAGGATCACCTCTCAAACATACGGTTGCCACTGAACCTGTACTTTCTGTAGTTCCTCCTCTGGCAGCTGCAGAGATGTCATATTCATCAGAACAGAGCCTGTACATCTCAGGGGCTTTGGAGACATTTTCTGCTATCCCTGTCACAACACTGTCTTCATGTCAAGCAGCCCCAATTTCAGTTCCACAATTTCTCACAACTGAAGTTTCTAAGGCTGAGATCTCAGCAACCAGAAGTACAGTCCCTAGTGTTGGTCTTGGCAGAGCCTCCGTAACAATTCCTCCAGAGCCTCTTGCGTTAGATACCCTACATTTAGAAAAGTATCGGCATAAAGAAAATGGAAAGTTGCAACTTACCGGTGATGCCATCGATTTGCGTACAGCACCAAAAGTAGGAGTTAAAGTAACTGAAAAATGTATGGATCTTTCAGCTTCTGCAATGGATGCGAAAAGACAGACCACAACAAAAGAAGCTTATGGGAGACAAATCAGTGCTGTCCAACCCTCTATTATAAATCTCAGTGCAACTTCATCAGTAGTGACTCCAATATCCCTGGTCACTGAGGCAGTGACTGCTGTCACATGCACAGCTAGTGCAACTTTCCTTGCAGGCACAGAAAGCCTAGTGAGTATAGAACATGCAACAACAACCCCACTTCAGCTTACTACATCAAAGCATACTGAGCCCCCTTACAGGATACCAAGTGGCCAGCCCTTCCCTACAGTTAAGCAGGAAGCACCAATAAACTTATCTTTAAGTACTTCAGCACAGGCCATGACACTGGCTACTACAAAGCCTATTGCTGTGCCTCCTGTTGGTGTCACAAATGGATGGACTGATAGCACCACATCCCAGGGCATCACTGATGGAGAGGTAGTGGATCTCAGTACAACAAAGTCTCATAGAACCGTTGTAACAATGGATGAATCTACTTCAAGTGTGGTGACCAAAATAATAGAGGATGATGAAAAACCTGTTGATCTGACTGCAGGGAGAAGAGCTGTGTGCTGTGATGTAGTTTATAAGCTGCCTTTTGGAAGAAGCTGCACATCACAGCAGCCTGCAACTACTCTTCCTGAAGATCGATTTGGTTATAGGGATGACCACTATCAGTATGATCGATCAGGGCCATATGGTTACAGAGGGGTTGGGGGAATGAAGCCTTCCATGTCTGATACTAATTTAGCAGAAGCTGGACATTTTTTCTATAAAAGTAAGAATGCTTTTGGTTATTCAGGAGAAACTGATGCAGCAGTAGATCTAACTTCAGGGAGAAGTTCTACAGGTCAGTATGATGTCGCGGCAGACCTTTCCTTGAAATATCATTATGGTGTTCCTCATCTCATTTCAGGATGAAAATGTGGCCCCTTTTTCCATTTTGTTACTTTTTCTCTTTCTTTGAATATTTTGGCAACATATTTTGGAGTACATGTGCGCTTTTATTTCTTCATTTTTTAAAATTTATTCTGCCCAAAGTCACCTGCATGTGCCTGCATGTTCAACATTGCTTTTCTTCAGCATCTAATTAGGTTAACCAGTCAATTTGCATGTGGTTCCATTCATTATGTTCATCAAGATTGAGAGCTCAAATCCCCAAAGCATCATTCATTCTTGGAACTGGACTATAACTCTACCCTGTATTTCAGGTGAGGTAATGGATTACTCAAGCAAGACTGCAGGTCCATATCCAGAAACACGACAAGTCATTTCAGGAATTGGGATTAGTACCCCACAGTATTCCACAGCGAGAATGACTCCACCTCCAGGATCCCAGTATGGTGTGGGGAGTGTTTTGAGGTCAACTAATGATGTTGCCTATTCTTCAGAGGCAACTCCAATTCCCTCCACATTTGCTATCACCACACAACCTGGCTCCATTTTCAGCACCACTGTGAGGGATCTGTCTGGTGTGCACACAACTGATGTAGTGACTTCATTATCCACCCTGCACCAGAGCCAGCCAATGCCTAGATCATATTTCCTAACAACAGGTGCATCTGAAACAGACATTGTAGTAACTGGTATTGATATCAATGCCAGCCTGCAAACTATTGCTATGGAAACTCTCACCACTGGGACAGTAGACTCAGTTCCCACGCTAACCACAGCATCTGAAGTGTTTTCTGAAGTGGTGGGAGATGAAAGTGCTCTTTTAATTGTCCCTGAAGAAGATAAACAACAACAGCAGTTAGACTTAGAGCGTGAGCTCTTGGAGCTGGAGAAAATTAAGCAACAGCGTTTTGCTGAGGAATTGGAGTGGGAGCGTCAGGAAATTCAAAGGTTCCGAGAACAGGAAAAGATGATGGTTCAGAAAAAGCTGGAGGAACTGCAATCTATGAAGCAGCACCTTCTCTATCAGCAGGAAGAGGAGCGTCAAGCCCAGTTCATGATGAGGCAGGAGACGTTAGCTCAGCAGCAGTTACAGCTGGAGCAGATCCAACAGCTGCAGCAAAAGCTTCACCAGCAGCTAGAGGAGCAGAAGATTCGCCAGATCTACCAGTATAACTATGATCCCTCTGGAACTGCTTCTCCACAGACCACGACAGAGCAGGCGATGTTGGAAGGGCAGTATGCTGCCCCAGAAGGCGGTCAGTTTTGGGCAGCTGAGGATGCAACCACCACAGCTTCAGCCGTTGTGGCAATTGAAATACCACAAAGCCAAGGATGGTACACAGTTCAGTCTGATGGTGTTACTCAGTACATTGCCCCACCCGGCATCCTGAGTACAGTTTCTGAAATACCTTTAACTGATGTTGTTGTGAAAGATGAAAAACAACCCAAAAAGAGAAGTTCTGTAGCTAAAGTCCGTGGACAGTACGATGAGATAGGGGAAAATATGGCAGAGGATCCCCGCTGTTTTAAAAAAATAGTAGACAGCGGTGTGCAGACTGATGATGAAGATGCAGCAGATCGCAGTTACGCGAGTAGGAGAAGGAAAACTAAAAAGAGTGTTGATACAAGTGTCCAAACTGATGATGAAGATCAGGATGAATGGGACATGCCTACTAGATCAAGGAGGAAAACTCGTGTAGCAAAGTATGGTGACGGCACTACAGAGGCTGAGAAGACCAAAGCCCTTTCCAAAGTCTCCAGCATAGGCGTTCAGACAGTGGCAGAGATATCTGTGCAAACCGAACCAGTTGGAACCATACGCACACCTTCGATTCGGGCGCACGTGGATGCCAAGGTAGAAATAATTAAACACATTTCAGCACCTGAAAAGACCTACAAAGGGGGCAGTTTAGGATGTCAAACAGAAGCAGATTCAGAAACACAAAGTCCTCCATATTTGAGTGCCACATCTCCACCCAAAGACAAGAAACGCCCAACACCTTTAGAGATTGGCTATTCATCTCACCTTCGGCCAGATTCCACACTACAGCTGGCTCCTTCCCCACCCAAATCTCCAAAAGTCCTTTATTCACCCATCTCACCACTTTCACCAGGCAAAGCCTTAGAATCAGCCTTTGTACCTTATGAAAAACCCCTCCCTGATGATATAAGTCCACAGAAAGTACTGCATCCAGACATGGCTAAAGTTCCCCCAGCGAGTCCTAAGACAGCCAAGATGATGCAGCGGTCCATGTCTGACCCCAAGCCTCTGAGTCCAACAGCAGACGAAAGTTCCAGGGCTCCTTTTCAGTATACCGAGGGCTACACGGTAAGAGTGATTCTTTTCAGTTAGAAGACAATGGATGAGTTGATGCTAACCATGTGTTTGCAGACTTTAGGAAGCCATAAAGCTCCTGGTACCTTGGGAACCTAATACAAAATTTCAGTGAGTATCATTTCATTAGTGATTTGAGGAAACAATAGAAATGTATATATTCCCACAGAAAGAAAATACACTATTTTGTGAGGCAAGGTGAGAAAGAAATTCATTATTTTATGACAGTGAGACTGAAAGTTTGGTTCTCATCTTGAAATTTCTCAAGCATTCATTGTAGACTGTAATTTCAGTGAATATAATTAATGTTCACATTCAGTGATGGTTTGAACGTGGGACATAAACAGATAAGACAAAGGATGGCCATAAATTTAGACCCTTGGATTTTGGAATTTTTAGTGGGAGAGTCTTTGGAAATTTTCTAGTTAGTCTCATCTTCCTCAAGCCAGAATGCTTTCATGAAAGCAACCCTAAAAGAGTAAAGTCCATGGACAGTAAGATGAGATAGGGGAAAATATGGCAGAGTATCCCCACTGTTTTAAAAATATGGTAGACAGTGGTGTGCAAACTGATGATGAAGGCTCAGCAGATGGGAGTTAAGCAAGTAGGAGAAGGAAAACTGAAAAGAGTGTTGATATAAGTGTCCAAACTGATAACTAGGACATTTTACTGCTCAAAAGAGAACATTTCTAGGGCATGCTGATGAAAATGTAATGTAATGGTCATAGTTCATGCACACTTTGTTTCTGGCAACCAGTTTAATATAATCTCAGGTAAGCCTTAGTCCTGGTGCTTATAAAAGTAAAAAGAAGTATGTTTTTTTGAATAATAGATATTAATAATTACTAATTATTTAGAAACTAGGGGCCTAGTACACAAAAATTTGTGCACTCAGGGTGTTCCCTCAGCCCAGCCTGTGCCCTCTCGCAGTCTGGGACCCCTCAGGGGATGTCCACCTGCTGGCGTGCCTGGCCAGCCTGAGTGAGGGGCTGATGGCTGTTTGCAGGCTGCCCACAGTCCCTTCAGGTTTTACATCCCTACTGGGGTGCCTGGGCAGCCTGGGTGACGGGCTGAGGGACGCTTTTAGGCTTTCAGGCTGCCCACAGCTCCCGTTGACCCAACATCCCAGCAAGGCTGGCTGGAAGCAGGTTTCTGGGGTTTATTTATCTTCTATAATTGAAACTGTTGCTTTAAGCCAAGGCCTAGGCAGGTAATGAAGCCTCCTTTTGGCTTCAGCTCCGTGGCTTCTATAATTGAAAGAATGTTGCCATGAGCAGAGAGAGGCCCAGCTGGCCTAGGCAGGCAGTTTCCTCCATCACTGGTGCAATGGAAGCCTGCTGTTTGCTTCAGCTCCGTGGCTTCTATAATTGAAACAATGTTGCCTGAGCCAGGAGAAGCCCAGCTGGCCTAGGCAGACAGTTTACTCCTGGTGCAACTGAAGCCTGCTGTTTACTCTAGCTCTGTGACTGCCGGCCTCCCATCTTGGCTGGGTTAATTGGCATACAGCTGCTCTGATTGGCTAGGGGGCATGGCTTAGGTGTCCCAAAGAAACGGTCAATTTCAATATTACTCTTTTATTAGATTAGATATATAGGTATGCTTCAAAGGGAAAAGAACATGTAGAGATATTTGGGATGCATTTGTGAAGATCTTAATAGCTAATAATAAGAAACATTTCTAATCAGCAATAGCTGACATATCCTACTTAAAATCTAATATATAATTCTTTAGAAGGTTATTGATAAAGATGATAATTCAGTTTAAAAGTTGCCCTTAGTGCACTGGTTTTGTTGATAATCTAAACTGATATTTATTTTGCTTAAAATGTCACTCTCACTTTATTTTTATGTAGACATCTGAAATACTGAGCACCAGTTGAACTAAATTTAGGTCAGACATGAGGAACTAAGCCCTGAATAGTCTATTGACTTTATCATTGTTCCTTAATAAAGTGAAAACCTGGCCAGAATTAGAATATTAGACTCTGCACTTTATAGTCTTATCCTTTATTTGTCTCTTCTGATACTTAATGAATATTTATAATATTCTTTTTACTAATGCAGTATTGTGCTTCGTGTCTGTCTTTTTATCTTGTCATTTCCTCTACTCTTTCTAAAATTCCAATTTAAATCCCTTTTAATTCAGTTTATTCATTTTAAAATTTATTCTTGTTTGCATTCACTCATTATCTCATTCATTCATTGCTCTTTTCCAGATACTCTGGAAAACTAAAAATAAAGGATGAACCAGAGAGGCAGCGGTTGATCATGCCTAATCTCCTACCGCTGAGATAATTTTGTTCTTCTTGCCTATGGATTGTATTAGTTTGCCAAGGCTCTCAAACAAAGTATCATGGGCTGGTGACTTGAACTGCAGAAGTTTGTCACAGTTCTAGAGACTAAACATCCAAAATCAAGGCGTCAGATGGGTTGATTCATTCTGGAAGCTGTTACAGGGCTCTTTCCTAGCTTCTGCTGCTTCTAGCATTCCTTGTCTTGTAGGTGATGGATGGTTCCCTGTAGCTCTTCATTGTATTCCTTCTCTGTGTGTCACTCTCTGTGTTAAATTTCCCCTCTTTATAAGGACAACAGTCCTATTGATTAGGTCCCACACTAATGACCTTGATTTAAATTGATTACCTTTGCAAATTCCCTGTTTCTAAGTAGTTTCACATTCTGAGGTATTAGGGACCCGGGCTATAACATATATTTTGTGGGGGGGAGAGGGAAGCACAATTCAGGCCATAGCACACATGACAGCACTATGCTTTTTGTTTGTTCACCAGTAAATGTTTACTGTTTTCCTCTTTCCCTACACAATTTTTTTTCTTAGTGACGATTTCACAGCTTTTTTGGAAAGCTTTATAATTTTTTCATTGTGGGTACAATCCACCTTCCTGGGGTTTCAAAACATTTGTGTTAGTAGTGCAACCTGGGACATCAGAGGTTTAAATTGTATTCCATTCCCATTCAACTCTGTGGTATAGGAAACTTTTAACTCTAATATGGTTTTATCATCATAGACTTTGGTTGCATCTTTGCACAGAAGTTCCAAGGCAGGAGCATATATCTTCTAGTTGGTGTTTCACTGGCATTCGAGCTCTGGCAAACCAAGATATCATTTATATTTGATTGATTAAAATTAGCATTAATTAACATAAAGTTATAAAATATTAGACACAATGGGCATCATTAGAGCACAGTGTTACCTCAGACTATTTTATTGAATTATGTAATATTCCTCAATGTCTGAAAGAGGTGAGTGCTATTCCTTTTCTAGGCCCCTTCAGCCTGGTATTAAAGTTACAGACCCATCGCCAAATTCTATTTTTTTACAACATTTATGTAACCAAACAGGCCTTGTAACCTTTTTCCTTTTACAAATACAAATTTTGAACTCTGAGTAAAGATGGAAAAAATTACCACCCTTTCTCTTAAGTTCTGTAGTTTGCTCCCTGGGAGCATTCCCAGCAGGTACAGCTAAACCAAAGTCAGAATGTACTCCTTCCCGCAGGTAAGCCTGCTGCTTCGCTATGACTTGATGGTGATGTGTCTTCATTATCATTTAGACAAATCACAGGAAGTAGTATGGTTTCAAATGAAAGGTAGTATGTAAACTTTTATCAGTAGAACTTTTTCAAGTAAAATATTTTATGGAAGCCAAAGAGTTAAAAAGGGTTGGAAACTGGTGTAGAGAGATCAAATACGTACATATAATGATTTAGTGAAGTGACATAACTCTCCATCTACTAGGTCTGGCAATTGTATCCAATAAATTTGGTTCCCTTTCCTCGGATTGGCATGTGGCCATATTTGTATGTTCTTTTTGTCAACTATCGTTAAAGAGCTTTACTTTATGAGTTGGTAGAAATAACTCCCAAATCTCCTGAGTGCCTTTCATGTTCGGTGGTGTATATAATGCTGCTTCTCCAGAAATTTCACATTCCTATTCTCTACAACCATTTTTAATTTACTCTTTTGCATCATGAGGCCTTCGTTAATTCTCTAGTTGAACACCACCAACCTTTTTAACACTTTCTTTATGCACTTCTTGATTTGTCTTCATTATCACATATCATCATCAAAAATATTGTTTATTCCTTTGCAATTTTATTTATTGTCTTTCTTTTCCCTCTAGAATTTACGGGTGAGGGTTTTTGTTTCTTTATGTTCTCTGCTATATCCCTTTGACTAGGAAGATGCTTCATTCATAGCTAGGTTCTCCATAACCATAAACTAATGTGATGAGTTAGAGAGTGATGAGAGAGAATCATTGATTGGTTGCCTCTTGCATGTCCCCGACTGGGGATCAAGCCCACAACCTAGGCAACACCTAACAGATATTTTTTTTCAAATCACACTTGGCCATCATAGTAATTATTCTTCAACTGTACATTCTGACAGAAATAAAGTTGACAGAAATAAAACTTCTTGATTTAGGTTATGGAAATTACTCTTAGAAATAGAAATTAAATGGTTCCAAAAATAGTAAAAATAGCTATCAAAACAGTAATCGGTGAAGCAAAACATTGTTGTAAAAATCACCTCATGAATTCTATCTGCTTAGCAATAGAATTCTGGTTTAAACTCTAGAATAAAATATTTTTTTTAATAAGGAGTTTGCCAATAACTAAAAAAGCACTAAACTTGTACATTAAGTCTATGGGTAGGACAAATCAGCTTAGAATTTAACAGCCTATATATTTTTAAGACCTTGTAGAGGTGATAACATTTGAAATATAGCTCATTTTATATAAAATACGGTGTGTGTCATAGACAAAATATGTGCTATTTATGAAATATATGCTTTTTAAAATAGAGAAATCATTTAAAAATATTATTTTTTAAGTTAGAGAAATTTTGGAATGAATTAGATCCCTTCAAGCTTCAAATTATCTAAATTCACACTGCTATTTTTCCCAATGGATAACATCACTTTCTCCTCTGATTTTGCAAAGAACATGCTATGCTGTTAACCTTCCTTCTTCGAGTTGTTGATCTTCTGAGGTTAATGATATAATCAGCTTCATTGTGTAGAAGAGATAGGACATAAAAAACACATTTTGTGCTCTAGTTTATAAAAATTCCATAGATGTGATGCTAGAGATAATCCACAGATACATATATAAATACTGGATTGAAATAAATTGGAGAAAATGTAGCGTCACTCATTGGGCAAATGGAAAAAACACAGAGGAGAAAGCGAAGGGGAACAACTGTAAAAGAACTACACAGGAAGTGCAGTGGGAGCGTGAGTGAGGTTTCATGTGCTTGGCTTTTACGTTTTGTTGTATGTGGGAATAAGAAGCAGTTTGATAGGTAAAGAGGTCCATTCACTTGAGTTATAAGGTGCATGGTGGCATAGTCTAATAGTTGCTAGACATTTTCCTATTGTAGAGTTCACCATCAAAATATACATTTATAATATACATATACATACATATATATAATAAATATGTACATAATCGAACTTGGAACCCTTCAGTCCTCAGGATGACGCTCTATCCACTGAGCCAAACCTGCTAGGGCAACTCTGAATTATTTTAATGTCATGTTCCAGTTTGTGTTCTAATCCATGAGATAGTCGAGAGAGAAACAAACAAACAAACAAAAACAAAAAACAGAGACTCTGACTTTTGTGATTAGGCATTTCAAGAGTCTGAATGTAAAGTACCTATTTATTATCTCAGGGTAATTTAGTAAAGACTTTGCTCCACTGTTGAAATGGTCATTATATTTCCTATAGCTTTTGATAAGTAGTTATTAAATCATTTCTCAAAATGCTAAATACTAATTGTTCTGATAAGAGATTCACAGGCAGGCAGTACCACAAAATTCAGCCTGCTGGAGCATAAGAATTGACTTGCTATAAAAAAAAAAGGGGGAAGATACTTTATACTTTTGGTTTACATTTATGTTTTAGGATAAGTTTCAATGTTAATTCTTGGAAACTTTTATTAACTGTATTATTCTACCTCAGATTGCCTGCATGAATCATTAAACACATTTTCTGATAAAGGTAGATAGTTCTTATTTCTCAGTAAGGCTATTAGAACTGTAAATGATTTTTTTTTTACCTTGAAGAAGAAACCAGCATTAGATAGTTGTTCATAGCATTCAGTATCCCAGTCCAGCAGCACCCGTAAAAGTTAATTGAGAAAATAGCTGGTATCTGTGTTTATTTTCCAGTGAGCTGATCTGTTATTTCAGTTCTTAGGCTATTATGTTTTCCTAGTCTTTAGATTGTCAATGCTTTTAAATTGCTTTTTTGTTTCTATTTATGCTTACGGGTCATCAAGCCTTCTTTCTGCCTAGCTAGGAGCACATAGGCAAAATAGGTTTTGCTGCCTCGATAAGTTTTTGAAGTCATACTACAAAAAGAGTTATTTTAAACTTAGTAATGATAATGACATTAGAAGACAAAAAGGAAAAGGAGTCATTGTTACCTTCAAGCATTTTCTTTTCTCCTAGAAAAAAATAATCAAGGAAAAGTTTTGTTTTGTTTTTTTATAGTGAAGGTGGATATTTATTGAAGAAAAAGTTCAGGCTCCCACATGGGTAGAGGGGAAGTCCCACAGAACAGACTCCCACATGGGGAGGGAGAAAGGGTCCCACTGAATTCTTTTTCTCTGTGGCTTATAAAGGCTTCAGATCTTGGTGCCTTGATGATCCCCTCTGATTGGTCACTGTTCCCTTGGACTGGTTACTATAGAAACTCCTGGGCTCAAAGGAAGAAGGGGAAAAAAAAGGAAAAAGGTATGTAGAATGAAGCAACGAACATCTCTATTCTTACATAGCAGTGCATCTTTCAAATGAAAAAATATTATCTGCATATCACTAAGATAAAGATATTTCTTCCACCAATTTTTATTTCTTCCTCTGAGTCTACCCCAGTTTTTTTTTTTTGACAAATTTTGCATACAGATTAAACGAATAGGGAATAAAATGTACTCTTGCTGACACCTTTGCTGTAGGAAATCACTCTATCTTTCCACATTCTATCCTGACAGTGGCTTCCTGTCCACAGAACAGGTTACACTACAGGACAGTAAAGTGCTGAGGCACGCCCATTTCCTTCAGAGCAACCTGTAACTTCTCATGATCCACACCGCGAAAGGCTTTACATATTCTATAAAACAGACTAACCATCTTCTGAAATTCTTTGGCAAAATTCAGTACAAGCATTTTCAGTAATGTCTCAAGTGCATCTTCTTTTTCTAAATCCAGCTTGAACATCCAGCATCTCCTGTCCATTTAAGGTAAATATGTTTTGCTGCCTCACCTTGAGCATCACGTGTTTGGATGGAAAATTAAAGCAATGGTCCTATAGTTATTGCACTCCTTGACATCTCTCTCTTTTTTAAATTGGGATTTGTATTGAATCTTTCTAGTCTGTAGGCCATTATTATATTTTCCATATTTGTTGACATATTCCTGTTAAGATTTTGACAGATTCAGTATCTTTGGCTTGAAATCATTTTATCGGTATCTCCTCTAACCCTGGTGATTTATTTCTTCAAAATGCTTTCATGGAAGCTTTCACTTAACTTTTTAGAATTACAGGTTCTTCCTCAAAGGAATCTTCTTCCCTATAGATTTTGTCTCTTCTATGTAGATTTTCATTATACTGGTTTCACCTTCCCTTTGCTTTCTCCATATCAGATAATGTGCTCCCTTATGGCTACTCAGCACTTCAAGTTTAGGTTTGAATCTCCCATTTGTTGCTTGAATCTTAGGTAGAAATTTCTTGATTTGTTGCTGTTGTTCTTTTATATCTCCTTATATTTTGACTAGTGTAATAGTTCTCCTTTTCTCTAGATGATAGTTGTTGAAAAACAGTGTTTAGGATTCCAACCTTGCTTTTGTCACCTTTTACTTTTGCCTTCATCCATCTTTAACAATTTACAGTGTTTCTTCTGTCATCCCTCTCAAAGTTTTATTTTCTTATTACTTCTGGCATTGTCCTTTTGCATTCTTCCCTAATAGTATTTCTAGTTTCAGTCCACAGTCCATCCGGTTTTTGGTCAATTGAGTGTAACGGTGCAAATATGTTTTTATGTGGACTTTAAGTCCATTAAGGTTATTTACATTGTATTTTGACACTGTGATCCTTTTAGTGCTCTAATGTTGTATAGTAACAGTTTATAGTCAGTACCACAATCTGCTCCTGGTCTTATTTTGGCAGAGAGAATAGAGTTTTTCCATCTCCTGCTTCCAATTACATAGTCTATTTGATTTTGGTATTGGCCATCTGGTGAAGTTCATGTATATAGTCATCTGCTCAGTTGTTTGAAGCATGTGCTTGTGATGGGCAAGTCTCGCTTCATAGAAATCCACAAGCTGATCTCCTGCTTCATTTCTGACCCCTAGTCCAAATTTTTCAGTGACATTTGATTCTGCTTAATTTTCTACTTTTGCATTCCATTCACCTATAATTATTAGTATGTCTTGTTTTGGTGTGTGATCAATTTCTTCTGTAATACTTAAAAGCTTTTCATTTCAGCTTCAGCCTCTGTAGTTGGAACATAGATATGAATGATGCGTATATTAATAGATTAACCTAAAAGTTAGATTGATATGGTATTTGGTCAGACCTTACCATTGTAGCCCCTAACTGCCTATGCTAAATCCTGCATAAGTCTTAAAGCCACTTCATTTCTGTTAAAGAATTATTGCTGACATTTTCAAGAAATAGATATTATAATAGCAATCAGTTAATCATCTTTAATAATATCTACCATGTATTGTATCCTTTTTTTTCTAGGCTTTTAAGAAAAATAGCCCCAATTAAAAAATTTTAATCATTAGATTCTCAAGTAAAAATCATTAGCTACAAATAAGGGTCATATGGGACTTCTCAATGTCTTTGGGTGGTCACCATAAAAGTCTGGCCAATTTTTGCAGGAACATTTTTTTGGCCCATTATTAACAGCTATAAATTACTTTCATTTCTTTAGAACACCTCAAAGACTGGTCTTCTTACCTGGTAGGAACTGATTAATGAGAGCAGTTATTATTTCATATGCAAAGTCAACTTGGAGTAGTAAGCCAACTTCTAAAAAATGTCATGCTCTTAATTGATCAGTGAGTTGAAGATGTGGAGTGTGATTTTAGAAGGGTATGGAACCTAAGGCCCCTGATATTAATTCCAATACATGGCATTTCTTCATCATTAGAGATTTGATTATCTGAGTTATAAATACACCCCCCACCCAAGAACCTATTAAAAACTATGTATTCCTAAGACAGATCTAATTTCCAGAGTTTATGAGAAAAGACAATTCACTCATGTGTAAAGAATCACAAAGAGACCAAAAAATCATTTGACCTAGGCAGTATTTTTATAAATGGCCTCAAAATTTAGACTTCTGATGTCATTTTCAAGTACAAGTCAATTTGTATTTTTGTTTGTGTGTATTGAAAAAAACATACTTTCAATGTCAATATTTTAAATACAGCACAGTTTGGTAATCTTATTTGGGAACATCTCTTCATTGCTTATATATTAGGAATACTTAAAAAAATATAAATAGTCTGGTCTCTCTTAAGAACCAGTAAAGCCTGCACATGTTGATTTAGCCACGTCTATAAGGCAAACCTATGAGGGCTAGAACTGTTCAGGAGATAGGAAGACCAAAAAGGCATATTATTTTGCCCAGATCAAGCTGTTTTCTCAAATACTTATTCTTTCTGTAAGCCAGTGTAAGAAACACAGAATAATTTTCACTAAAAAAAAATCTAACATTCTAGAAAATTAAATATCATCCCCATTTTTGGGGAACACCTCAAAGACTGGTCCCTCTTACCTGTCAGCCAGGAAAGAAGGCTGAGACAGTAACCCACATAGGGTCCTTCTACCACCACAGTAAGTCACTTTCGGCTCATTGAGTAAGGCTTTAAAACAGAAAATAACACCAAAAAGTAAGGTGAATCAAACAGTAAGAGGCTATCCCTATAACACAGGCTTTCCAGGAAGTACTTGTCAGAGTAGATGGACTGTCTAAAGAGCATGAGACCAAATTATCAGAAAAATAGTCATATTTTCAGATGTACAATACTATAGAAAGTCACTGAGCATATTAGTGATATACTGCTATATGGCAAATTACTCCAACATTTATTTAAAAAAATAAAAATAGAAGGGAAAACAAGCCTGGGGGTGTTTGCTTTTCTCTCCAAGTACACATTTGTGATCCAACATGTTTCATCCATAAGCATAACTATCAAATGATTTCACCTTTCTATAGTAAATTGATACTTTACCATAAAAAGTCTGGCAGGTTTTGAATAACTAACACATCTATAGAGATGATGTAATACCTAGTTCTCTATTTCTTTATCTTTTTATGTTAGTCTCTAGTGATCATTACTTCTGAACACTCTTCTGAGGAGATTTGTGATGGAAAATGAACATTCCTCTTGCACTCTAGACCTGTGTGGGACTGTTGAATAAAGCAGTTGCCCTTCTGAAAACAAAAGCCATGCATATTATGGCCATTATACTGAGCTTACCAAAGTATATGAACAGCTGTAGTTTGTTTCATTCAGTGGAATATAGCTGTCTGATTTAATCTTAGAAATAAAAAGAGGGAAGAGACAAAGCAGGCAGGATGGACGTAGGAAGGAGAAATACCTGTGGAACACACACACACATACGTACAAAATGCACACATACATACAAAAATGCTCATCTTAAAAAAAACTTCTAAGAAGCCTTTTTAAAGTACTTTAGGCAATTTTTAGGAAAGAAAATAAATTCATCTCTGGGACATTCCAGAAAATATAAGACAATAAGTGTTGCAGGGACTGACATTTCTAACGCTTCTGTCTAGTGAGGTAGAAACTAGTTTTCTGCTTGGCTGCTCAGCCCAAGAGCAATGACTTTCAGCAAGACAACAAAACAAACTGGGACATGAGGCACATTAAGGAAAAGCTTGAAGATGTCTGCTGCAATATTGAATGCCACTTTCACAATATTATTTGGAGAACCACTTGTCTATATACTAGACTTTGGGAAATAGCTTGTCAGCGTGTGACTTTTAAATATCTTTTGCCCCTTTGTTTTGAGTCTCCTGATAATAGGGTCCTGTAATTGAGCTTCTCACTTTTTCTTGTTATTAGAATACTAGGGGCCCAGTGCACAAAAATTTGTGCACTCGGCAGCGGTTGGGGGGGTACTTAATCCCTGCTCTCTCACAGTTTGGGACCCTGGAATCCATTGGGGCACACAGCACACACGGAGGGCACACCTCCCTGTGTGCTGTGTGCCCCGCACTGATTTCCAGGCCTCAGACTCAGGGGCGGAGCTGGCTCGGATCCTCAGCCTCCCCCCCACCCCCCAGGCCACCCAGCCGCCTGGAATCCATGGGGGGGGGGCATGGGCACTCAGGGAGGCTATCCCTCCCTGAGTGCCCGTGCCCCCACCCCATCACAGATCTACTTCCAGGCTACAGGGCAGCCTTGGGGCCTGGGCTGGCTTGCTCCGCCAGGCCCCCGCTGCCCTGCCGCCTGAAATCAATCGCGGGAGCACGGGCACACACGCCTCTGTGCCCGAGCCCCCGCGATCACAGATCTACTTCCAGCTGCAGGACAGCCTGGGGGCCTGGGCTGCCCTGCCACCTGAAATCGATGTGGAGGCTCGGGCACTCACAGAGGTGTGTGTGCCTGAGCCCCCGCGATCACAGACCTACTTCCAGGCTGCTTTCTACCTGGAGGTGTGGGGCTGCGGGCGGTCGCTCCTCCGGCCCCCCCACCCGTGTGGCCTGCAGGAAGGCAACAGATGGTGGCAGCAGACACCCGGAGGCTCTGGGTGTC